>CM060948.1:24132302-24167302 GCA_030765055.1 Mantis religiosa
GGGAAACCAGGAGTACCAACAATGAAACTACTGTGGCGTGTTTGTTTCACATTAAGCTAACATAAAATAATAAGATTGGATTTTAGTGCGAAATACTATTACCTTAAAAAATTGTGATTATTCTTTACTAAACAGCCCTCGTAGCAAGAAAAATTTAATAACCTAGAAATTGATTACAATGAGTAAAAGAGAATCGAACAATCGGTACTACTCACATTCGTCTAGGGTAGATATATTAGGTCATTAACTTTATTACAATTATTATATAACTTTATTTTATTATTATTATTATTATTATTATTATTATTATTATTATTATTATTATTATTATTATTATTATTATTATTATTATTATTATTATTATTATTATTATTATTATTATTATTATTATTATTATTATTATTATTATTATTATTATTATTATTATTATTATTATTATTATTATTATTATTATTATTATTATTATTATTATTATTATTATTATTATTATTATTATTATTATTATTATTATTATTATTATTATTATTATTATTATTATTATTATTATTATTATTATTATTATTATTATTATTATTATTATTATTATTATTATTATTATTATTATTATTATTATTATTATTATTATTATTATTATTATTATTATTATTATTATTATTATTACTATTATTATTATTACTATTATTATTATTACTATTATTATTATTACTATTATTATTATTACTATTATTATTATTACTATTATTATTATTACTATTATTATTATTACTATTATTATTATTACTATTATTATTATTACTATTATTATTATCATTATCATTATCATTATCATTATCATTATCATTATCATTATCATTATCATTATCATTATCATTATCATTATCATTATCATTATCATTATCATTATCATTATCATTATCATTATCATTATCATTATCATTATCATTATCATTATCATTATTATTATCATTATTATTATTATTATTATTATTATTATTATTATTATTATTATTATTATTATTATTATTATTATTATTATTATTATTATTATATTATTATTATTATTATTATTATTTTACTTTATTTATCAACATTGTTTCCTTGTTTTATTTAAAACTCAAAGGATTTCTCCTGACATTAATATGTATTGTTCTGTTTCTATCAGTGATTACATGTTACATTGAAAAGCAGTGTACTCATTTTACTTCATATTGACTGAACTCGCTTTATATACCTAATATTCTGTTAGCGTTTATCTCGTTTAATAGAATACATTTAGCTTGCTATAGATCAGGGCCAGTTTGTTTCAGAAACTAATTAGTCGGTAGAGGGAAGCATAGAAGGGGCTGCGAGGCAACTATTGTCCCGAGTTTCAAAGGAAAAACCAATGTGTTTAATTGGCTTCTCTCTCTATTGTAGCCGTTTCAATCACATTTGTGATATAACAAAAACATTGTCCCAAAACTGTAAAACAAAGCAAACAAAAATATCACGTTTTATGTTCTATACGCTCTATCTTATAGGAGAGTTTATTTTGATCTATATAATGTTCCTAAATTGTTACCCAGTCATCCTCCATGCCCTGCTGACTTACAGTCACAAATACATGCTGGCAAGCTCCTGTGGCAGCTATGCAAGTTACTATTTGCCTATTTCTCTATTAATTCTCTGTAATATTATGAGCCATACCAGTCAGCCATTCCGGATTTATCACCAAGGCGGCCCGGGTTCGATCCCAGACGACCGCAAAGTGAGATTTGTGGTGGACAACACGGCGCTGGGGCGGGTTTTCTCCGGGACCTCCGGTTTCCCCCGCCATCTCATTCCACCGGTGCTCCATATTCACCTCGTGTATTATCAGTGTCACCGCCTGCCGTATGTAGTAAAAGCGGGCGTTAAACACTACACATTTCATTTCATTCCGGAATTAATATGAACATGTGGGCATTAATAAATTTTGGGGAGCATTGACGTTATATGGTTTTATACAGAAGCTGAGAATTGTATTGAAATCATTAATAGAAAACAAAATATCTCCAGCTGCCTATATAAAGAAATTATGTCTCGAATTTTGTTGCAGTGCACCATTGTACTGTGTAGAATTTTGAAGATTGCATCAAATTTAAAGTAAACGCACAAAGGTATATGAGTCTTGGAAGTGTTAGATGAAACAATTTCACAATGATTGGCAAAGGAGGAATGATATGACGGATTTGGAAGAAGAAATGTACACCAGGTGAATCAACCGCGCCTTATTTTTTTTTAAAGTAGGCCACTCATCACACAGCATTGAGTCTTAGTCCAGTTTTGCGCTTACTAAACTGTATTGCTTGACGTTCTGAGAAAGAGGAATGCGCAAAATTCAGGGGAACAGCGGTTTAAGGGTATGTATGACTGAAAATTTCAAATTCTGAACTAATAATGCTAGCTTTTTCAAATTTACACCATAGCTGTAGTATAATGAAAACATGTTACAACCTAAATTTAAACCATTTTTCTCCAGCAGTTTAGAAATTATGATAGATTTTGTACGTTTTTTGTTACGTCACTAAAAAAGTCCCTTGCGACAAAATATTTTGAATTTTGGTCTAATATTTTAACCCTATGTTCATAATACACATACTTTTTGAAATTGCTCTGGGTTTTTCTGTGTCTCCTTTAGTTTAGGTCACAAAAATTTTTAATTTACAAATACTCTTTTTTTTTGTCTAAAAAAACTGTAAGTTTTGTGTTTGAAAATTAAAAATATATGCTTATATACATTTCACAATAAAACTTAGGGTAATTTCCATTCCTCATGATATTCTGAACCTGTTTAGGAAATTTCATGAATGTAGTACAAAAACTGCATCGCAAGGAGCATTTTACAGGAAGAAAAATGCTGAAAATATGAACATTGAGAAAACAGCGATTAAAGATTTGATTGCATAACTCACATTAAAATCCACCAGGCTGATAGGTTGGACCCTCAGATTTCTTTTTCCTCCCTCTGTTGCTGCTTTTCCCACCTTTTTCTTCTTTAGATGTTGCTTTTCTTCTGCACAACTTCGCTTCTTGTTTTGCAGGATACGAGTCTGATCTCGCTGCACTGAAGTTTTCCTTGCTGAGTCTACTACACTTTCACCTCTGATATTTTGCTGCAGCTCCAATGACTTAACACTACCCATGTTAAACTCACTGATGCTTTTAATAACAGCAAGATCCAATTTTTGTTTTTATATGAAAACTTCCGTTGGGCACATGATGCAAAGATGCAAAGATTCATTGGCATTCTGTGTTTTTCCTGTTTTGCACCTCTCTAGTAATGTTGTAGAAGCCAGCATCTGATATATTGGCAACATTTTAGGAACTATTTTGTCTGAAAGCCTTATTTTCTTTTCTTGGATTGAACATTTAAGAACGGAAAACAGACAAAGAATGTGGATGGAGGCAAAAGATGGCGAGACTCTGACAGAGTTTAAAGGCCACCGACATTTAAATAAGCATTTAAAAATGGCGTTCGGAGGCAAATTATGCATTTTTCACATTCGGGAATGTCTAAATTATTTTATAGAATTAAAATAAAAAAGTCGTTATTTTCACGATTTTCATGAAATTTCAGTCATACATACCCTTAAGGGACAAAACGTGCTGCTCACTAAAGTACACCTCAAAAACATATGACTCCTTTAATGAGAACGAATTCCGGTTACCAAGATATTTTACAAATTTTTTTTTAGTGTAGACATGGCAAAGTAATTGAGTAAACGCCTTGGAAAATATGGACCTATCATATGAGTACACTAACAACGTCAGCTAAAAATAAAATGGCGGATTCTTGTACTTAGAGTAGGGTTTGCCTGCCAAAAATTAGGAAAACAATTAGAGACACGCCTCATCCATCAGTAGTGCTAAAAATGGCGGATAAACAATAAAAATAGCCGTGAAAAAATTTCTCACGGTTGGAGAGAGAATTGTTAATTGAATTTTTGACGAAATACAAGGACATCGTGGAAAATAGGAGGACGGATGCGGTGAATGTAAACGAGAAAGATGTCAGGTAGGCAAAAATTGGAAACGAATTTAATTCAAATGCATGTGTCATTACTAGAAACGCGAAACATCTTCAGTATTACGTAAATTTAAAACGAGGTGCGAAGAAGGACAAGTGACGAGTGACTTGAGCGTTTCAAGACGGGAGGTGGACAGTGTATTATCCACATAATTTAGTGAATTATAAAATAGCAAAGTTATTAATACTTGAAGAAAAGGTGAGATCGCCATATTACTCTCGATGGGCTCTAAACTCTCTTGTACTTCCACAGTAACCTTCATAGCAACATGTTTCGACAGTCTATACCTCTGTAGAAAATTTCCTTGCGATAGATCCTCAAAATAATTTCTCCTCATAGACCGTACCCTATTACGAATGTCATTTATACGGTCTTAAATATAACAAATCGACATCAACACGTCCGCCATCTTGACTATTTACAACTGTTAAGGACTTAACGTCAGAAATTTGTCTTGTTAGTTTAACAAGAGATTTAACAAGTGTGTTAAGCCAACACTTGATGGTGAAATGCAATGTTTGTTGTAACTATTGTTAAACCCCTGTTAAGTCATAAGATCTGTTGGTGAAATCGGACATTAGCATTATGCATTTCTCCCGTTACTTACATCATCTGCATTTCTATCAAGACTCCAGAAATGAGGTGTAATTGAACTAAATAATTTTCTTTGACACGTCAGACGGTGATCCGCGGAACATAGGTTGGGAAACTCTGCTCCCCTCTGATGTTGGAGGTAGGTACGTAATTTTAACAAATGAGCAGCAGAGTGGTGGTGATACAAGAACTGGGAGAATTAAAGCATGTAATGGATTGTGCAAGTCTCATATGTTAGCACAGGTGGCAATTACCCGCACATGCACAAAAATATCTCCTTCTCTCTGGTTTGTGTAAAGGAACACTGTGCCTACTTTAAATGTTTAATGTGCTCCCGCTAATTTCATTTACTGAGAGCAAATTAATTTCCGTATTTCCGTTTTCTATTTACGGTCTTTTGTAGAGAAGGAATAACAGCAAGCTACATGCATATACTTTTGTACATGACCTCTCGCTGCGGCCTTTAAAGGAAAAGAACGTGTGACCTAAAACAGCTAGGTACCCAAAAATACATTATTCGAGACTACCAGGACCAAAAACAGTTTTTGTTGGATAAAAGTCAATGTTCCCCCCCCCTCTCTCTCTCTCTCTCTCTCTCTCTCTCTCTCTCTCTCTCTCTCTCTCTCTCTCTCTCTCTCTCTCTCTCTCTCTCTCTCTCTCTCTCTCTCTCTCTCTCTCTCTCTCTCTCTCTCTCTCTCTCCCTCTCTCTCTCCCTCTCTCTCTCACCGAGTGGGATGGCTCCTGTCGTTTCGTCTGTGGGCACACATTCAGGAGGCCCGGGTTCGGTTTCCGTGGCCGACCTACCTGAACCCATGGGCTTTTTCGGAGGTTTTCCCGGGTCGCTAGGCGAATGCTAGGTAGGTTAATTACACCCACAGAACCGCCTATCCCTCCTTACTAGAGGAGCCTCGGGCCGAACTGCCGAACCCCTCCTGTCGGGGAGTTGTTCGGATTGGGTTGGACTCGATGGGGCAGTGTGTTCCTGACACCCACGGGGGATTGCGTACCTCCAGGCAGGCTACGGCCGCCCGGAGGGTGTAGAGGGTTGCCTTATAAGTCCCAGGTACTAGCCTGCAGAGCTAGTAGAAGGTTTGCTAGATCAGCAGGCAGCCCCACCGAGGTTTTCGGTAGTCTTCCCTGCGGGGTTGATGCGCGTATCCACTTCCACCCCTCTTGACGTTGTGCTCAGCGGGGAGGGCTTTTTAGGCTCAAGGTATTGCCCTGTGGAAAAACCCCCGGAGTATCCATCGCTCCCGGTTTGAAGGAGGCCCGGTTCCTTGGTCCTACGGCTCCAGGACTAATGGGAGTGCAACCTCTGCAATAAACTGCCTATCCCTCCATTTCATCTCCAATATCATTTCACATTATCTCCCATCTAGTGATCTCTTTCAGGGTAGAAGTGTCGGCGGGAGTCTCGGCGGTGCATGGCAGGATGATATGCTCAGAGGTAAACTACTTCCTCCTGCGGTAGGTCGGTTGCCGGTCTCCGCTCCTCTGCTGGGACCATTTCGTGACCGCCACCCAGGGACCTATGGGGCTCGGATCACCAGTATTAGTACTTATTGGAAGCGTTAGAAAAGCATTGAAGTAACATATATTGTCACATTAATGACTTGTGTTGTAAGTAGTTAATTTGACTGACGTGGTGTATGTGACGTCACTCCCCCACTCCTGCAACCGTATTTGGTACGGTAGCCTTGTAGAAAGTTCTCTCTCTTTTGACTAGGTCTTCATTAGAACAGGAAGTGTGTGCTGTGCCTTCCAGGTAATGGCCTATGGCCATCTTGTATTAATCTCACGTTATTAAAACTCTTGATTGCTTAAACTGTAGTTTCCTTATTCTAGTGATACCTAACGTTCATAGAAAATGTAATAGTAAACCCCCCCCCTCTCCTAAAAGCATGAGTTCCGTGTGAACTACTCCCCCATGCACGATCTGGCCACGTGCCATCCTAATGCATTACCATCCATGGCCAGCTTTTCACAAACTGGTGGACCTAAAATTACAATAGAGGAAAATATATGTATGTGCACATACTAACAATATAGCAAAACCTGTGCATGTGTGTGGCCTCAAATAAACCAAATTAAGGGTACCCTTGAAAATATATAGTGTACACTACCTAAATTTAGATCAGAAATCCTTATATACTAGAACTTACAATATGAAAAATTCAGCTGTTCATTCAATCCAACAATTTGTGGCAACCCGGCCATCTATATATTGCTAGAGTGATGCAAATGTTTTAGTGTCATCAATGATCTCTCAGGACATAATGTTGGTAGATTAAGTCATTTGAGTCCTTTTTGAGTGAGTGCCAGAACTGACTGAGGTGTAAGATAGAGAAAATTGAGGCTCGTAGTGTGATCAAGTTTCTCCATTTGAAGGGCAAAACTGCCCGGGAAATCCATGATGAGATAAGGGTGTTTATGGAAGTGATTGTCCATCATATTGCACTATTGTGAGGTGGAAAACAAATTTTCAAACTGGTCGCATGTCTATGACAGATAAGCCAAGAACTGGTAGACAGTCAATGACAGACGATGCTCTCACAGTGAAGAAAGTGTAGTGTTTAATACTGGAAGACAGAGGAGCAACAATCCAAATGATCATGAATGACTCACAACTTAGTTATGGTAGTGTGTGGAAAATTATTCATGACGAACTGTACATGTCTAAGGTGTCTGCACGGTGGCTTCCAAGTATGACAGCCCCTTTCCAAAAGCAAACACGGCGTGACCTTTCAAAACAGAGGTTGATGCTGTTGGAACAGAAGGAAGCTGACTTTTTGATCGTCTGGTAACCATGGATGAATCCTGGATCTATCAGTATGATCAAGAGACAAAAGCATTGTGCATGGAACGGAAACATGCCGACTCCCCACCCCTTTCAAAAAGACTAAATTGCAAATGCCATTTAGGAAGATTATGCTTTCAGTTTTCTGGGACTGTCTGGAGTCATCCAAGAGCATCAAACCATCACTGGCAGATACCACTGCAATCTTCTGGACAAGTTACGAGCAGCTCTCATTAATATGCTCTCCAAAAGTGTTTATCTTCTGCACCAGCTCATATATCTCAAGTTGCAGTTGACAAAACAAGGGAATGTGGCTTTGAGACCTTACAGCATCCGCCTTATTCGCCTGATCTCGCACCAAGTGACTTTTTCTTGTTCCTGGAAATGAATCCGTTGCGTGGCCGCCGATTTGACAACACAAATGACGTCATTAATGAAGTGGAAGAGTAGTTTAAAGCGAATTCTGCAGACTTCTACAATCAAGGTGTTTGGAAGGTCAAGAAACGCTGGGAAAAATGTGTAAATCTGGATGGTGACTACCTAAAGAAGGAGTAATAAGCACATATCAACACAAACTCCCTTTACATTTTTAAGGGGAGTTAATTAAAACTTTACGACACCCACTCGTATACTCCTACTAACTCGGGAACAAAACAATGTCATATTTCGGTAGAATTATATTTGGAAAAATATACATATGCTTTCATTTTTATATTGATAATTTAGTATAGTTTCTATCAGTTTGAATAAAACCTGAAACAATAGGTTAATTCTGTTTCGTATTGGCTGCAGCAGGAAGAGTTGAACAAACAGAGAGTGTTATCGATTCCACATCTATCCTGTGCCGTAATTCCTTCTTTACGAATGCCGAGCCGAGATAGCAGATTGTTACTCTTCTTTCAAGAGCACCAAAGGTCGCGCCACACATCCAGCAACTACTACGAAAGGAGTGTGAAGTTTGTGGAATATATACGACATAACAATATGCACAAATTATTATAACAAATATGTAAATAGGTAGATTAATACGAGGGTGGTCACAGACGTTTCCTGTTCAACATGAAGATAGCAGCACTCGTAAATAAAAGCTATTGATCTTTGTTGCCAATCTGTTGACAGCTACTCACCAAAGTTTCAGCCATTTTAGACGCTCAGTTGTTATCTAACAGTCGTTTGAGTGAGTTGATGTGAGTGTTTTTATGAAAATGAAAAAAAAAAAAACTAAGTATGGAGCTGTCATTAAATATTGTTTTTAAAGGCAATACGACAATGCTAATCAAAGATCATTTGGATTCTGTGTTTGGGAACTTTGCATCATCATTGGCCATAGTGAAATGTTGGCCAGCCGAATCTAAACGTGGCTGTAAGAGACTGGGAGACGATGAACGTTTGGAACGTCGGGAAACTGCAACTACGAACGAAAACATCACCAAAGTTCACTAAATGGTGCTGGACGGCCGCCGAATTAAAGTGAGAGAGATAGCAGAGGCTACGCACATATCAAAAGAACGTTTGTCACATATTAAATCAACATTTAGACCAGAGAAGGCTGTCCGCGCGTTGGGTGAGGCGTTTATTCACGTTAGACCAAAAACGTGTTCGAAGAAACATTTCCAACGCTCTGTTGCAGCAGTTTAGACGCGATAAATCCGAGTTTTGGCGCTGATTAATTACTGTAGATGAAATTTGGATACCTTGTTATACGCCCCAAATAAAAATACAGTCCAAACAATGGACTGCAAAGGAATAACTCGCTCCATAAAAACCAAAAACCGTTTTTTTTCTTTTGACAGGGAAAGTGATAGCGACTTTTTATTGCGATAGTCATGGAATTATTTTAATCGATTATCTTCAAAAACACCATTACAGAAGCATACTACACATCATTACTTGACAAGTTGAAGGCAGACCTTTCGGTAAAATGGCCAAAATTGCAGAAACAGAAAATCCTGTTTGTCCGAAAGAACGTACCGTCTCACACCTCAGCGGTAACAATGGCGAAAATCCACGAATTACGGTTTGAGCTGATTGACCATCTTCCTAGATCTAACCCCAGGCGATTTATTTTTGTTACCTCATATGAAAATTGTGCTTGGAGGACAGAGATTTTCCTCAAATGAAGAGGCAATCACGTTCGTGAACAATTATTTTGCAGAGAAAAACGCAGAGTTCCTATTTGGACGAGTTACGGAGATGGGAGCATCGCTGAGGAAAGTGTGTAGAGTTACAAGGAGACTATGTTGAAAAACGCCGAGTACTATTTGGACGAGTTACAGAGATGGGAGCATCGCTGGGAGAAGTGTGTAGAGTTACAAGGAGACTATGTTGAAAAACGCCGAGTACTATTTGGACGGGATACAGAGATGAGAACATCGCTGAGGAAAGTGTGTAGAGTTACAAGGAGACTATGTTGAAAAACGCCGAGTACTATTTGGACGAGTTACAGAGATGGGAGCATCGCTGGGAGAAGTGTGTAGAGTTACAAGGAGACTATGTTGAAAAACGCCGAGTACTATTTGGACGAGTTACAGAGATGGGAGCATCACTGAGGAAAGTGTGTAGAGTTACAAGGAGACTATGTTGAAAAACGCCGAGTACTATTTGGACGGGCTACAGAGATGGGAGCATCGCTGGGAGAAGTGTGTAGTGTTACGAGGAGACTATGTTGAAAAACACCGAGTA
The DNA here is from genome assembly GCA_030765055.1 of Mantis religiosa. Taxonomy (NCBI): domain Eukaryota; kingdom Metazoa; phylum Arthropoda; class Insecta; order Mantodea; family Mantidae; genus Mantis; species Mantis religiosa. The sequence continues at coordinate 24,142,425 of CM060948.1, forward strand.
CTATTTGGACGGGTTACAGAGATGGGAACATCGCTGGGAGAAGTGTGTAGTGTTACGAAGAGACTATGTAGAAAAACGCCGAGTACTATTTGGACGTGTTACAGAGATGGGACCATCGCTGGGAGAAGTGTGTAGAGTTACAAGGAGACTGTGTTGAAAAACGCCGAGTACTATTTGGACGTGTTACAGAGATGGGAGCATCGCTGGGAGAAGTGTGTAGTGTTACGAGGAGACTATGTTGAAAAACGCCGAGTACTATTTGGACGGGTTACAGAGATGGGAACATCGCTGGGAGAAGTGTGTAGTGTTACGAAGAGACTATGTTGAAAAACGCCGAGTACTATTTGGACGTGTTACAGAGATGGGACCATCGCTGGGAGAAGTGTGTAGAGTTACAAGGAGACTGTGTTGAAAAACGCCGAGTACTATTTGGACGTGTTACAGAGATGGGAGCATCGCTGGGAGAAGTGTGTAGAGTTACAAGGAGACTGTGTTGAAAAACGCCGAGTACTATTTGGACGTGTTACAGAGATGGGAGCATCGCTGGGAGAAGTGCGTAGAGTTACAAGGAGACTATGTTGAAAAAGAAAAAAAAAATCTGAAAACGTTTCTTGTATATTTATTAGTTGGGAAACTTTTCGGACCACCTATGTTGTAAAGAAGGCACCTGTGTCAGTTATTCGATTTGAAGAAGGATTCGAGAAACCTTGCCAGATAAAATCTACATGAAGGCACATGGAGCGATCTTCCATTGCACATCACACACATTATATTCTGCTGTTATTATTATTATTATTATTATTATTATTATTATTATTATTATTATTATTATTATTATTATTATTATTATTATTATTATTATTATTATTATTATTATTATTATTATTATTATTATTATTATTATTATTATTATTATTATTATTATTATTATTATTATTATTATTATTATTATTATTATTATTATTATTATTATTATTATTATTATTATTATTATTATTATTATTATTATTATTATTATTATTATTATTATTATTATTATTATTATTATTATTATTATTATTATTATTATTATTATTATTATTATTATTATTATTATTATTATTATTATTATTATTATTATTATTATTATTATTATTATTATTATTATTATTATTATTATTATTATTATTATTATTATTATTATTATTATTATTATTATTATTATTATTATTATTATTATTATTATTATTATTATTATTATTATTATTATTATTATTATTATTATTATTATTATTATTATTATTATTATTATTATTATTATTATTATTATTATTATTATTATTATTATTATTATTATTATTATTATTATTATTATTATTATTATTATTATTATTATTATTATTATTATTATTATTATTATTATTATTATTATTATTATTATTATTATTATTATTATTATTATTATTATTATTATTATTATTATTATTATTATTATTATTATTATTATTATTATTATTATTATTATTATTATTATTATTATTATTATTATTATTATTATTATTATTATTATTATTATTATTATTATTATTATTATTATTATTATTATTATTATTATTATTATTATTATTATTATTATTATTATTATTATTATTATTATTATTATTATTATTATTATTATTATTATTATTATTATTATTATTATTATTATTATTATTATTATTATTATTATTATTATTATTATTATTATTATTATTATTATTATTATTATTATTATTATTATTATTATTATTATTATTATTATTATTATTATTATTATTATTATTATTATTATTATTATTATTATTATTATTATTATTATTATTATTATTATTATTATTATTATTATTATTATTATTATTATTATTATTATTATTATTATTATTATTATTATTATTATTATTATTATTATTATTATTATTATTATTATTATTATTATTATTATTATTATTATTATTATTATTATTATTATTATTATTATTATTATTATTATTATTATTATTATTATTATTATTATTATTATTATTATTATTATTATTATTATTATTATTATTATTATTATTATTATTATTATTATTATTATTATTATTATTATTATTATTATTATTATTATTATTGTTGTTACTCTGGCCCACATAAATGCCCACGGTTTGCAAGTTTGTTCATGCTGAAGTAGTTACCAATATGAAATAAAGAATTCGTTTCCAGTGAGCTTCCGTCATTTATGTTATTATTGGAACTGAAACGGGCAGGCAGAAAACATTAGCTTGATTGATATTGCCCGACCCCAATTGCAAGTTTGTTTTAAATTCGTCCGTTATGAAAGAAATTAACCAGGCCATAATGTTTCGTTACGTCGCTCTGTGATTTCCCAGCAAATGTAATCTGACATGATGAAGTTTGGAAATTTCAAATGAATTCCTCGCTTCAGCCAATTGATGCCTATAAACAGCACGTCAACCTACTGGCATTAATTACAATTCAAAATGTCAATCTCCATGCTGTGGCAGTGATGAGTTACTGATGACTAGCTCCCTAATTTAAGCTTTAATTTCAATGTAAAATTATTCTCTCTCTCGTATTAAAGACATACATTTACCGACGTCAGAAGTAGACGTCATTTGGCTCCTGAAGCGAATGTTACATAAAGGTTATCTTAGAAAAAAGCCTATTTTGGGAATATAATAGCCGGACCTCAAAACACCATTTCAGGCAAGTAAAGTTGCCTCGAAAATTGTTAAAATGCATACTGATATGCATGTTTGGTCGCTGAAAAATACCAGGAGCTAATGTTTCCACATCCGATTTTATGGATTTAAAAAGTACTTGCAATTAATTAATGAGGATTAAAAGTAACGCAGTAAAAGAAATAGAAAATTGACTAAAGTGTTATATCGAGGAATATTTTATGCCTTAAGTTCAAAAATGACTTACTGTGTAGATCATAATTGTTGATCTGTTGTCAGTTACTCACCAAAGTTTCAGCCACTTTGGACTCCCAGTTGTTATTTAACAGTTATTTAAGTGAGTTGATGTGACTGTTTTTATGAAATGGACAAAATCGAGTATCGAGCTGTCATTAAATATTTGTTTTTGAACGGTAATACGCCTACACAGATCAAAGATGAGTTGGATTCTGTGTATGGGGACTCTGCACTATCATTTACCACAGTGAGATTTTGGGTGGCTGAATTTAAACGTGGTCGTAAGAGCTTGGGAGACGATGAACGTTCGGAACGTCCAAAAACTGCAACTACCGACGAAAACATCACCAAAGTTCACCAAATGGTGCTAGGCGACCGCCAAATTAAATTGAGAGATAGCAGAGACTATGAACATATCAAAAGAACGTGTTTGTCACATATTAAATGAAAATTTAGGCATGAGAAAGCTGTCCGCGCGTTGTGTTCCACGTTTGCTCACGTTAGACCCAAAACATGTTCGAACGAACATTTCCAACGCTTTGTGGGCGCAGTTTAGGCGCAATAAATCCAAGTTTTTGAGCCCATTAACTACTGTAGATCAAACTTGGATACACCATTATACGCCTGAAACAAAAACGCAGTCCAAACAGTGGACTGCAAAGGGGGAACCGGCTCCAGAAAAAGCAAAGCTGTTTTTTTTTTCGGCTGGGAAGGTGATGGCGACCAATTATTGTTTTCGTTCGTTGGCATTATTTTGGGGTCGGCAGCCTACTGCATGAATGGATTAGTATAAAGTTTAGTCTCATCATTCAAGAGAAATACAACAGTTAATGGTTAGAGAATTTCAATGACAATAAAAGCATTTAGACGTAGAACTTCATTTAGATGTAACACGTAACTGAGTGTTTTTGTAATCATGTTGTCCTAAACCTCGTTACACGACTCCTTAATAAAAATAACGTTCCCGAGCTGAACGCCTTTCTGGGTTAATGTCCAAACGTCACCATATAACTAATATTTTAACATAACCGTTTAAATATCCTGCGATGTCATTCAAAGCGCTTAGTTTCCACAAATTCTGTGTATTACAGAAGTTTGGTGGTCACTGCGACAAGTAAGGGTCTCTCTCTCTCTTCCTCTCTCTCAGCAACAGCGGTTTAGTTCTCTAGGGAGTCAGGAAGACTTCAGCCATATGATGAGTGACCACGACAACTTTATGAACTCACGGACACCGCTGGCATGTTTGATCATAGGCTTGGTTCTACTACACCTCACAGAGATGGCCCTTCCTATAAAGTTGGACGTGGTTCTGCAATATCCAGAAGTACACTATGTCGATGTTGTTCACATTACTCTTTTTATGATACATATTTTAATCTAAAATACCCTTTAAAAACACCGGTTAGTATAATTATATAACACAGTTAGGCAGACTGGCGCTTGTTTTTTGACTCATCAAAACAGTCTCAAAGCAGTGATCCTCCATGTAGGTAATGTTTGTACGTCTATTCCTGTACCGTATTCTACAAATATAAAGGAGACAAATGAGGTTATGCGTACTATACTGAATTTAATTGAATAAACGACATTCCATACGCTACATTTGTGGCGATTTGAAAGTCACTGGGACATTAACTGGCATTGGCATGCAACAAGGAGACACTAACTTCTGCTGCTTCTTACTCGAATGGGACAGCCGTGAACGAAAAAATCACTACACACGTAAACAACGGCCTCCAAGACAAAGCTTCATTCCTGGCAACAAAAATATGGCACATGAACCACTTGTGAATCGACAATGTGCCTTTCTTCCACCACTGCATATTAAACTCGGTTTAATGAAAATTTTTGTAACAGCTCTGGACAGAGAAGGAGTGGCCTTCTTGCATTTCTGGAACAAATTTGAGAAATTAAGTGAGGCAAATATAAAAGAAGGAGTTTTCATTGGTCCCAAAATTAAAACAGTCTTTCATGACGAAGTGTTTGAAACTGAACTTCAGAGGGCAAAAAAGCAGCCTGGTTGTCATTGAAATCAGTGTGCACTATGAAGATCTTGTCAGTAGATTGCTTTCGTTCTATAGGTTGCAATATCTCCTTAAGCTAAACTTTTTGGATATACATTTGAACTTGTTTCCTCAAAACCTTGGCGCATTAAGCGACGAGCATGGGGAAAGGTTCCACCAGGACAATTCTATGTTTGAAAAACGTTTCAGTGGACGATGGAATGGAAGTATGCTAGCCAAGTATTGCTGGTCTATTGTCAGGGACACATAACAGATGCGTACAAGAGGAAACGGTAAAAAACTCATGTTAGTGTGTGTGTGTGTGTGTGTGTGTGTGTGTGTGTGTGTGTGTGTGTGTGTGTGTGTGTGTGTGTTTTCTGTACTCATGACTCATGTTTCATTTCTCTGTAATAAATTTGTATAAATATCAAAAGTGGGTCTCTTACAAAAATGGTACGTGATATTCCATTTTGGTATTCAGATATGAGTCAAGCACCTTTTGAAAGGGTAGAGCCAGACTGAAAAATGGAATGCCATAGCCGGGATTTGAACCACGTATCTTGTGGTCTCCATCCAGCCGCTCTAAACCATTGAGCTACTATGGCCAACATGCCAACATGACATTAAATTCTCCAACTGACTCGTGTTTTTCCGCTAAACGACTAGGAGTTCTCATAAACACATGAGACAACTACCTCAATGACGACTTACTATGCTGTAAGTACTTTAAGGTCCGGGTATGACATTAAATTCTCCAACTGACTCGTGTTTTTCCCGGTAAACCACTAGGAGTTCTCATAAACACATGAGACAACTACCTCAATGACGACTTACTATACTGTAAGTACTTTAAGGCCCGGGTATGACATTAAATTCTCCAACTGACTCGTGTTTTTCCCGGTAAACCACTAGGAGTTCTCATAAACACATGAGACAACTACCTCAATGACGACTTACTATACTGTAAGTACTTTAAGGCCCGGGTATGACATTAAATTCTCCAACTGACTCGTGTTTTTCCCGGTAAACCACTAGGAGTTCTCATTAACACATGAGACAACTACCTCAATGACGACTTACTATACTGTAAGTACTTTAAGGTCCGGGTATGACATTAAATTCTCCAACTGACTCGTGTTTTTCCCGGTAAACCACTAGGAGTTTTCATAAACACATGAGACAACTACCTCAATGACGACTTACTATACTGTAAGTACTTTAAGGCCCGGGTATGACATTAAATTCTCCAACTGACTCGTGTTTTTCCCGGTAAACCATTAGGAGTTCTCATAAACACATGAGACAACTACCTCAATGACGACTTACTATACTGTAAGTACTTTAAGGTCCGGGTATGACATTAAATTCTCCAACTGACTCGTGTTTTTCCCGGTAAACCACTAGGAGTTCTCATAAACACATGAGACAACTACCTCAATGACGACTTACTATACTGTAAGTACTTTAAGGCCCGGGTATGACATTAAATTCTCCAACTGACTCGTGTTTTTCCCGGTAAACCATTAGGAGTTCTCATAAACACATGAGACAACTACCTCAATGACGACTTACTATACTGTAAGTACTTTAAGGTCCGGGTATGACATTAAATTCTCCAACTGACTCGTGTTGTTCCCGGTAAACCACTACGAGTTCTCATAAACACATGAGACAACTACCTTAATGACGACTTACTATGCTGTAAGTACTTTAAGGTCCGGGTATGACATTAAATTCTCCAACTGACTCGTGTTTTTCCCGGTAAACCACTAGGAGTTCTCATAAACACATGAGACAACTACCTCAATGACGACTTACTATACTGTAAGTACTTTAAGGTCCGGGTATGACATTAAATTCTCCAACTGACTCGTGTTTTTCCCGGTAAACCACCAGGAGTTCTCATAAACACATGAGACAACTACCTTAATGACGACTTACTATGCTGTAAGTACTTTAAGGTCCGGGTATGACATTAAATTCTCCAACTGACTCGTGTTTTTCCCGGTAAACCTCTAGGAGTTCTCATAAACACATGAGACAACTACCTTAATGACGACTTACTATGCTGTAAGTACTTTAAGGTCCGGGTATGACATTAAATTCTCCAACTGACTCGTGTTTTTTCCGGTAAACCTCTAGGAGTTCTCATAAACACATGAGACAACTACCTTAATGACGACTTACTATACTGTAAGTACTTTAAGGTCCGGGTATGACATTAAATTCTCCAACTGACTCGTGTTTTTCCCGGTAAACCACTAGGAGTTTTCATAAACACATGAGACAACTACCTCAATGACGACTTACTATACTGTAAGTACTTTAAGGCCCGGGTATGACATTAAATTCTCCAACTGACTCGTGTTTTTTCCGGTAAACCATTAGGAGTTCTCATAAACACATGAGACAACTACCTCAATGACGACTTACTATACTGTAAGTACTTTAAGGTCCGGGTATGACATTAAATTCTCCAACTGACTCGTGTTTTTCCCGGTAAACCACTAGGAGTTCTCATAAACACATGAGACAACTACCTCAATGACGACTTACTATACTGTAAGTACTTTAAGGCCCGGGTATGACATTAAATTCTCCAACTGACTCGTGTTTTTCCCGGTAAACCATTAGGAGTTCTCATAAACACATGAGACAACTACCTCAATGACGACTTACTATACTGTAAGTACTTTAAGGTCCGGGTATGACATTAAATTCTCCAACTGACTCGTGTTGTTCCTGGTAAACCACTACGAGTTCTCATAAACACATGAGACAACTACCTTAATGACGACTTACTATGCTGTAAGTACTTTAAGGTCCGGGTATGACATTAAATTCTCCAACTGACTCGTGTTTTTCCCGGTAAACCACTAGGAGTTCTCATAAACACATGAGACAACTACCTCAATGACGACTTACTATACTGTAAGTACTTTAAGGTCCGGGTATGACATTAAATTCTCCAACTGACTCGTGTTTTTCCCGGTAAACCACCAGGAGTTCTCATAAACACATGAGACAACTACCTTAATGACGACTTACTATGCTGTAAGTACTTTAAGGTCCGGGTATGACATTAAATTCTCCAACTGACTCGTGTTTTTCCCGGTAAACCTCTAGGAGTTCTCATAAACACATGAGACAACTACCTTAATGACGACTTACTATGCTGTAAGTACTTTAAGGTCCGGGTATGACATTAAATTCTCCAACTGACTCGTGTTTTTCCCGGTAAACCTCTAGGAGTTCTCATAAACACATGAGACAACTACCTTAATGACGACTTACTATACTGTAAGTACTTTAAGGCCCGGGTATGACATTAAATTCTCCAACTGACTCGTGTTTTTCCCGGTAAACCACTAGGAGTTCTCATAAACATATGAGACAACTACCTTAATGGCGACTTACTATGCTGTAAGTACTTTAAGGCCCGGGCTTTATAGTTCGGACCACTATTAGGTAAAGTTAATGGAAATTAATTGTTCTTTCACACTAGCCGTGTGTAGGACACACTATGAAAGGGTAGAGCCAGACTGAAAAATTCGTGCGTCCTACACACAGCTAGTGTGAAATAAAAATTAATTTCCAAGCATCTTTTGTTTATACAGAATCACGCAGTTTCATCTAAAGCACAGAAACAAAGTTCCAAATCGTTGTGCAATGTTATTCTCTCTTGATGTGAATACTGGGTCAAAGGTTTCATGGAGGAGTGTTCATTTGCCTCTGCCGGCAAGCTCTAATAGGCTTTGCAAATACTGATCTAATCACAGATCCCTAACATTTCCATATTTTGACATAACCATGAGCGTCATTCTTTAACGATGCATATGATTAACAATTTTTGTTTCGCGTAATGTCTGTTGAAAACACTGTCCTTGGATTTACCTTTATGTGCTGAGGGAGTGCCAAGGGAGAAGAATGGATTTATTTGTCGGAATGTTTTCCAAAGTTCACACTTTATGATCATTGCTTGTCAAATATGACTTTTCTCCCGATGTGTAGTGAGGAAGGCTTAACTGATCTTGTTGTTTTAATGGGCACTTACTTCATGCGGCATCACAGGTAGTGGACACCTTTGATACATAAAATATAATGATAACTGATACAGAAAAAATTTCAAGTCCACCTGTACCTACGAGCTATGATCTGTGATGGGAATGTGGAGAAAACGCAGCCAATGAAAACGGGTCTAGCGGGCTTTCAACAAAGATCTGCAGTTTAGCAGTAAAATTCTGTATATTCTCCTTAGCATTCAAAAAAAAAAAAACTTATGCGAACAACGCCTCCTAGTAGTAAAATGTCTATTACATATCTCTATTCTGAGCACGTTTGTTCTTTTTTCACACCGTTCTTGTATTGTCGAGTATACACGATAATTAGAGTAGTGATAGTTAGCATTTTGAAATAAAAAAATTTTGCATTTTGAGTTTTACATTTAGCATTTTGTAGCATTTATACATTTCCAACTTAGCATTTTATAGCATTCTGAAAAAAGTTTAATTTGAGTTAATTTTTTTTAAATTTTGAATATTAATATTATTTATATGAGATTTAAAACACATTTATGGAGGGTTATTATTGACAGTGATTAAAACTGCATAAAGTGGCAATTTATTTTGCAGTAATATAGGTTAAAGGAATATACAGAAATATAGAACAAGCTGATACAGGCTAAAGCACACTACATGACACAAAAAGATAAATCTATACTGATGTAAAACTAGCACTATAAAAATAAATTGCACAAAATTGGCCTATGCCATAACTCATGAATTTATGACTCAGTAATGCTGTTGAATGAAAGCAGTGAACATATTTCAAGATTCTGTTCGGTCATTTGTGTCCTCATGTAACTAACAATCAAATTATATTTACTGAAATATTTCAGCATGTATACTGTTGGTAGGGCCCCAAATGCATTGCACAGCAATAGTGGGCAGTAATGGAACAACAAGCTACTTTAGCGGGAAGGGTTGCTTTCCATATTCCAGATGAGTGGTCACTAAGTTTGGAACTTACTAAACATGCAAAGGTTCCAAAGACTGTTCAGTTAGTTTCCAGAAGAAAATACATTGGAAAACATAAACACTTTATCGCGCTATATCGCATTTGCGAAAAACCACCACCCCTAACCATAATTCAAGCCTGGGTAATGTGTGTCTTTTCTCGGAGCAGAACCAAGTTCCCTCACACCACTGTAATGTGTAAAACTGCAATTGCCCCGTTGCGCTTTGCAGCGCTTTAACGCACGAGGGGATATCGGGGCACTTGCACCATCTGGCATGTGTGTGTTTGTGTGTTACACATATGCTAAGACGCTCCTGCATTAGGCGTCTTAATAGACAATTTAAACTCTTTGAGTAAAACTGAATGCTGCTTACAATGTAGTTTTACAACATTTTAAACAATATTTTATATTTATGTAGCTTATTATCCTAAAAAACTTGTAATGATATATATTTCCAAATTGTTTGGTTTTTGCAAAATACTATTTCTTCCTTTGCAGCTTCCAGGTTTGCAAATATACTTAAAAGTTTTGAATGAGCTTGATAACGTAACACAATTGTCTTTAAGTTAGCAAGAGTTATGGAAACTACTCCCAAAGTTTCACTTCCATAACGTAAATGTTGCGTCGTAAGGAAAAATTTAAAGGCTGAAAAATGTACGAGGGTGGGTCAAAAAGTAATGCCCCCTATTTTTTTTCCCCTTAAATAAGTAAGTTATGTGAAAACTTTGAATTTGGTGCAATTCCACAAACCTTCTTCTCCAATCCCCTGCAGTAATAACTTTTAAGTCAACATGTGGCAGCACTGCATCCTCTTGCAAAATGGCTGACATCGACATTCGTATTAGACAGCGTTCTGTCATTGAATTTTTGACTGCGGAAGGTGAAACGCCAATTCGCATTCAGGAAAGGCTAAAAAATGTGTTTGGTGATACAACGGTGGATGTCAGAACTGTTAGACGATGGGTTCGTCGCTGTAACGAAGCTGAAGGGCAAACACCATTGGCAGATGAAAAGCGAAGCGGCACGCCGGTGACTGCAGTGACTCCATGCAACATTCAGAGAGTCGATGACATCATTCGTGGTGATCGCCGGGTAACAACAGGTGAATTGTGTCGCATTACCTCCCTCAGTAAAGGCAGTGTGATGACGATTATTCAACAACTGTGTTACTCGAAAGTTTGTTCACGTTGGGTACCAAGAATGTTAATCACCCAAAACAAAAAACAAGGAAACCAATAGCCTCCAAACATTTGCAGCGCTTCAATTTGGAGGGAGAGGAGTTTCTGAAAAAAAAAATTGTTACTGGAGACGAAACGGAGTTCATTTTTTGGAACCTGAATCAAAGAGGCAGTCAATGGAATGGCATCACACAACGTCACCGAAGAAAAATAATTCGAAACTCAGCGGTCGGCAGGGAAAGTTATGGCGACAAAGTTTTGGGATGCAGAGGGTGTGCTTATGATTGATTTTTGGAGCAAAGATGCACAATAAATGCTGTCCAATGCGTCAGAACACTTAAAAATCTGAAAGCACGTCTTCGCCGAGTTCGCCCAACAAAAACTATGGTCGATGGTCTTCTTTTACATGACAATGCAAGACCACACACCAGCCGTTACACCACTGCAGAAATTGGGATGACAAGTCTTAGCTCACACCCCATACAGCCCTGACCATCAGACTTCCATCTGTTCGGGCCACTAAAGGAAGCTCATTGTGGGATTCATTTTGAAGATGAGGCAGCTGTGAAAACGTCCGTGCGTCAATGGCTTAGGAAGCAAGACCGTGTGTTCTACCACACTGGAATACATGCCCTAGTTAAAAGGTGAACCAAAACTGTGGAAAAGGACGGAGGTTATATTGAATAGTGACAAATTAATCATCAATGTTGTAGTTTTCAAGCTATGTAAATTGGATTCAATTTCCTTGGCAATTAAAAGAGAAAATAGGAGGCATTACTTTTTTACTCACCCTCGTATAATACATATGAGGAGCCTAGTTTCAAAGATGGACAAGAGCCACTGAAGTTATTTTTCACTGGAGAGGTATTTGTGTTTTACTATCACAGCTTCATTTTGTTAACCTGAAGACTTTTGTGTGGCATATTTTTAGTTCTAATAGCACAATAATGAAGGTCTCCCCTTAAAAATACTGTTTGAACGCACTATAAAACCAATGTGAAGTATCAATGTCCACATTTGAAACTAAACTTGGCTTATGTCCATTTTTAAGCAAACATAGATGCAACTGTCCGTTTTTTGAATAAAGAATTCCCAGACTAAGTAAAAGAATTGTGACTGAATGCAATGAATGTTAGAGTTTTATTGCAATTATTACAATAGCTTCAGTTACAGCATTACACTGAAAAATATATTTCTGTTTAATTTTATATATACCATATGCTTTCTATTCTTGTTGCTGTATTTCTGGTTCAGTGCAAGGATTTTCAAAGCAGTCACATTCACTACAACTTTGATTGATATCAAAATACCACTTAAGGTGGGCACTCTCCTTCTACTCACTTCCAAAATCCTTAGATAGCAACTTTCCCACATCCACAAGTTTTAGTTGGCTCATTTTGACACCTAATTTCCAATGCATTTTGTTCTATATGCTTTACAAATTATCCCGGAAGTGTTATATTACAGTAAATACGGAAAAAACTTAAAACACTACAATCATGTCAAAAAGCAAGCATGAACTTTAGATGGTTAAAAAGAATGTATGAAGCAGTCGTGGAAGCCAGAACAATGTATGGGGCACATCAGAGATAGGAACACAATTAGACCAGATGTACGGATTGTTTTGTAAAGAACTACTAGGGCTGCCAAAATCGGCAACAAGAGAAGTGGCATTACTAGAGCTAGGTAATACAAAAAGGAGGGGAATAATAATAGAGAGAATATTGAAATTCTGGTATAAGTGTATTAAAGGGCAAAAAGGGGAATTATTGAATATGTGCATGAAGCAACAGAAAAGCATTAAGAACAAACCGTTGGTGGTCGGAATTGGAAAGAATGGTATCGAATGTAGGTATGGGAGATCTATGGAGAGTAGAGGAGACAAATCAAAGCGGTTTTTGGAAGGAAGTGAGAACTAGACTACAAGACATAGATAGGCAAGAGATATGGGAAAGTATAGAAGAAAAGAAATCTTTGAATTTTTATAAGCAATTAAAGACAGAATGAGGTAGAGAAAAATTTATAGATCAGTGTGACAAAACTGTAAGAGAAGGCATAGCATGGATGAGAGTAGGAATAATATATCTAAAAGGGTTTAGAAGTAATGAGGCAGGGATATGTGAATTTTGTGGAGACGAAGAGAGCACTGTTCATTATCTGATAGAATGTAAGGAGTTAACAAATTACAGGAGAAAAATATGGGATAAGAAATGGGACAGTGTGAGTAAAGAGGGAGTGGCGCAACGCATGATAACGGAGATGGGTGAAAAGAAAAATAGATGTATAGGAGAATTCTTATATAGGTTAAGAGAAAAGTGGATTGGGGTAAAAGAAGAAAAGGTCAAGAAGAAATGACACCAAGCTGCTCAGGGAAACCAAAGGCTTATAGCCAGGGGACCTGAGTCAGTGAGTAAATCTTAAGGTCAGCAATTTCATGTATTTGTACAGGATGTATAATAGTGATTGTTAGATTACAATATCAAGAAAATGTGAAACTGTGCAACCACTCCTCCAGTCAGGGTTACTTAACCCACTTTCTTTTCGAAAGCAAAAATATTTATACAAAAATTTACCTAGAAGATCGATTTTAATGATAAGTTAAAACCACTTGTCACATAAAACAGGCCACTGAAGCAATACGCCGTTTGGACGTAAGCCACATGTCGTGGTTATCTTCATTTCCACTTGCACCTTGTTCGGAATTTCCCCTGGAACTGGTGGAGCTCAATTTCCTGCTCGTGAGATGAACAGGGTATGGGGAACCTCGAGAATCTCTGCTTATAGATTTATAGCAACGTCTTCGAGGCTGTTAAGAACAGGATATTGTTGTTCGGTGCTTACTCTCTCTCTGTCTAAGGTTACACATTCGATCCCCGCAACAGTCATCAGGTGCTTGTGTGGAACTGTTTATTAATGCTCAATAAACTGCAGCTTTCGGCAGTTAACACAGAACATCTCTAGCGGTCGATTTGATCCCTATTATGTGTTTCAAATAGTATGATGTTTGTCCTTGAGTGCTACTAGACGAACAACCAATCGGAGTCCTGCGGTGTTGTATAGCATCCCCCCTATGTGCTTGTGACGAGCGCCTAACTTATCAATCTCTAATAAATACTATTCGGCTAACACAACAATTCAAATTCTGCAATATCTGACCCATGAGGAAGGCGAGAGTAATATGTTTAACAAAACCATCAAAACCCTATATTTTTAGCTCAGTTTTCCTAATACATTTAAATACAGCACTATTATATTATAATGCATTGCGATGTATCAGCTATAATGAATATCATTATTGGTTGGCATGTACGCGTGTACGCATATTTGAAATTACTCGTAATTGAAACGTAAACATCTTACAGGATGTGATAAAAGAAATAATTTGAATAAGCCAAGGTGCTTGTTAAATTCGATGAGTGGAAACAGTACACTTCTTGCTGGTCTGGCAAAACGTGTCTCCTTACATTATATTTTTATTTATGAATCTTTCGTAGTCTCTATTGTAGAGAGTTCAAAGCAGTGTTAAGTTATTACACTCTTTTGTTTAAAAACCTTGAAAAAGTGTATCAGCTGGATCAATGAGACATGATCCACCTTCACCCTTATTACTGACAGAACGATCCAACTGAGTGACTGTGGGCTCAATTCTTTTTTTTTTTTTTTATTTGTTCTTTTTTTGTTTTTTTTTTAAACGCACCTTTACTTCTCCTCATACTTTTGATGGTCCTTCTCAAAATAGTCTCCCCTGAATGCGATGCACTTGTCCCACCGTTTCTGCCAGTCTTCAAAGACATGCTGGAAACCATTTTTGAGAGATCTTTCAAAATCGCCTCTGCAGCCTTCACCACTGCTTCTGATGATGGATAATGCCTCCCACGAAGGCGTTTCTTCAAGTTAGGGAATAGAAAAAAGTCACATGGGGCTAAATCCGGAGTATACGGAGGGTGAGGGATGCACTTCACGTTGATTTTTGCAAGATATTCAGCAACAACATTGGCAATATTCGGTCGCGCATTATCGTGGTGCATTATCCAGCCTGCTTCACGGAAATGTGGTCTTTTGCGCCTGATATGGACTTGCAATGTTTTCAGGACATCCCTGTAGTATTGTCCAGTTACTGATGTGTGTGCATGTACAACATGCTGATAAACCATTCCATGAATATCAAAGAATGAGATAGCCATAACTTTCCCAGCAGAAGCAACCACTTTTGCTGTTTTGGGGGTCGGAGATGAAGGAGATTTCCACACTGAGCTTAGCTGTTTGCTCTCAGGATCAAAATAATGTAGCCAAGTTTCATCAGCAATGATCACGTTTGAAAGAAACTCCGGATCTTCATCTAACATCAACTTTAACTGCATGCAGACCTGCATGCGAATGTCCTTGTGTTCGGAAATCAACAGTCTTGGAACCCATCGCGCACAAACACGTCTCATGTGTAATGTTTTGTCACCAACGTGTGGGTGGCACCCAATGAAATGTTGAGTATTTCAGAAAGTTGTCTTAAGGTAATTCATTGATCCTGTCTCACAATGGCAGCAGCGGTGTTGATGTTTTCTTCCGAGAACAGTACCTGGAGCACCGGATCCACCTTCCTTTGAAATTGATTGTCTCCCCTCTTTAAACATTTTGAACCACCTTCGAGCTGAGCTGTAAGGAAGAACAGACTCTCCATAGGCCTCCTGTAACATTGTATAGGCCTCAACTGAAGATTTGTTGAGTCAAAAGCAGAATTTCAAAGGCGTATATTGTTCTTCGCGTGTTACCTCCATTGAAGCGGTAGGCGATACCGAACATGCCTGAACTTTACTGGTTCTCACAGGCGGGAACAAGGAGTACCAACAATAAAACTACTACGGCGTCTTTGTTTCACATTAAGCTAACAGAAAATAATAAGATAGAGTTTTAGTGGGAAAAATTATGACCGTAAAAAATTATGATCATTCTTTATTGAACAGCCCTTGCATATTGTATGGTTTTTAACACATTCTGTATGAGCAAATCTACGTGCATGCAATGAGGGTTTGAATGCATAAAGGGATTCATAAACCGTAATATTCCTGCCCCTTTTATACACGTAAGTTGTATACTCATGTTCCCGCTTTATAAGAAGATATGAACATTTCTGGAAGTATGTGAGTAGTTTCACATTTGAAGTACTGTGTTAACGGAATGGTAATGCCTTGAAGATGTTCTCTACTAATTAACTTATACAACATTTTCTTAGTACCTTCACTTAGCGGTCTGTGTTTTAAGCTCACTTGGAGAATCTTGCTTTTAAAGCACGTACTAACTCTTCACTGCGTAGTCAAAGGAATCATTACAGGTCACATCCATTCTTAAATTACTTTCAAGGTCGTACCTTAAATTAACACAAGCAATTCTTATAATTCGTTACCAAACATTTACTCAGCACCTTTGCATCAAAAGAGTTAACATTCCTTGTTGGTTATGTGCCTATACAAAGTTTACAACATGAGCTAATTCTTTGTTTTCGAAATTGCGCTTAAGTTTTCCTCTTCTATAAACTTACATCCTGATTCAAGTGCCTTTACGCAAGCAGCTCGCCTCGGTGGCGTAGAGGTGCCGAGTAAGGATCTCAGTCAGGGTGAGTTACCCGGACAAGGTTTTTTCCGGGGTTTTCCCTTATCCTCATATACGAATGTCGGTTAACTAAGCTCCATGGACTCCGGACTAATTAGAGCATCACTTCACCAATTTCATTCATCGTTCGATATGACTTTAAAAAATTGTACGCAAGCAAGATCGCGTATATCTCGTTCAAAGAAAGCTTTGAGAGGGCCTAAACTAAAAAAAAAAAAAAAAATAGAACAAAGTGCACGATCCAGCAGAGGAATACGGACTGGGATTTCATTACGGAGGGGATTCGGCACGTAGGCCACCATGCTGGGGCCCATTGTGCCTATGCCCCGAAGTGGGGCTTTGTTTAATTTTAATGAATGATCAACAGTAATATCATTTGGCTATTTCCGGCCAATATGCATATGAACTGCTGTGTCCCGATTATATGTAAGGGTATACGTCTGTATGTATCTTTGAACGACGTAACCTTTACGAAAACTCCAATAAAAATCAAACATGGCGTTAAAATTCAAAATCTGTCATTATGTGAAAATTTTGCAGAAAATTTCCCACCCCAAAATAGCAGCACATAGAAGATGTTTCGGTATTGATTTGGATTTTCATATATCTAACTATTTTTGTGAAAAATAACATACGTTTAAGACATCATCTTCTTCCTTCATGCTTTAGACATTACTGCCTGTTGCAGTAATGTGACTTTGTGGGTTCCAAGGATTAAAAATCAAATTTGCAGAAATTCAAAACGTTCTTCATTTCCGTAGAAATACACTTGGTACAACTGCAGATTACAGCAGAATTACGTAACGCACAATTACAATCCACCAGTTCGTCTGTCACAGGTCCACACTGTCCTCACTACCCGGCTCCTTGCCGTAAACTGAACTCTACACGCACACACTCCTATTTATACGTGAGTCAGCGGTTCTCGAGAATAATCCACAATGGAGAAGAATTCATACGAGAGGCTTCACGGTCTTTCGAGGCGGCAGGACGAACGGAACGGAAGATCCAGCCACCTCCGTGGGTTTTCCTCTCTTCTCCCGTCACTCCTCCGCAGGCGGTAGCTCATTGGCGAAGACGTGACTTTAAAGCTTTCTGTCTCTTTCCTGTCAGCCGCTTTTCTTTCGTGCCTTCGACGATCGGGTGACAATAATATATTTTATTGGTTCCACTGTTTTCTTGGTCTTCCAGTGCTCCTCTTTTCTACAGGTCTATAGTTCATAAAATGGCGTGGTAATCTCTCTTTCTCCATTTTGTGTACATGGGTTACCCATTTACTTGTATATTCTTGTACTCTGTCATTCAGGTCGAATATCTCTAGCTCGTCACGTATATCCTCATTTCGTTTGTGGTCGATTTTTCTATATCCCGCAATGCTTCTTACAAATTACATTTCATTTGCCTGAAGCTTTCTTTTATCTTTTTCAGTTATGATCCATACTTCGCTGCCATATACTATCTCAGGTTCTGACATTACTTTGTAAAATTTTAAAACAGTATCTTTACTTGCTTTATTTCTTAGACTTATTTTTATTGCTCTATTCATATACGTGGACTGTTCAATAAAGAACGATCATAATTATTACGGTCATAATTTTTCGCACTAAAATTCGATCTCATTATATTCCGTTAGCTTAATGTGAAACAAACACGCCGTAAGTTCAGAAATGTTCAGTATCGCCTACCGCTGGAATGGAGGTAATATGCAGTTAAAGTTGATGTTAGAGGAAGATCTGGAGTTTCTATCAAACGTGATCACTGCTGATGAAACTTGGCTACATCATTTTGATCCTGAGAGCAAACAGCAAAGCTCAGTGTAGAAATCTCCTTCACCACCAACCCCCCAAATAAGCAAAAGTGGTTGCTTCTGTTGAGAAAGTTATGGTCACCTCATTGTCTGATATTCATGGAATGGTTTATCAGCATGTTGTACCTGCACACACATCAGTAACTGGACAATACTACAGGGTTGTCCTAAAACATTGCAAGTCCATATCAGGCGCAAAAGACCACATTTCCGTGAAGCAGGCTGGATGCTACACCACAATAATTCGCGGCCACATATTGCTAATGTTGTTGCTAAATATCTTGCAAAAATCAAAGTGAAGTGCATCCCTCACTCTCCCTATAGCCCGGATTTAGCTCCATGTGACTTTTTTCTATTCCCTAACTAGAAGAAACGCCTTCGTTGGAGGCATTATCCATCATCAGAAGCAGTGGTGAAGGCTGCGGAGGTGATTTTGAAGGATCTGTCAAAAAATTGTTTGCAGCATGTCTTTGAAGACTGGCAGAAACGCTGGGACAAGTGCATCAGGGGAGACTATTTTGAGAAGAACTATCAAAATTATGAGGATGAGTAAAGGTACATTGTCAAAAAAAATTGTGCTCATACTTTATTGAACTGCCCTCGTAGCTGAATGTTTCTGACCCTTTAATTATGTCTGTTTCTTTCTTATATGACATGTAATAACCCAAGTATTTGACCTCGTCTACCTGTTCTATATTAATTATTTTCTATTACAATTTTGGATGTAATACTCTCTTTACCCTTAAAAGCTGCCACTTTACTTTTATTTGGAGATGCAGTCTTAATAAACTGCTTTAAAATTTTGTTTAGGTCGTGTATTACCTTCTGAAGATTGTTTTCTGAGTTAGAGATAATAACCAGGTCATCTGCGAATGTAAGGGACAACACAAAGTTCTTTACGTTAAGATTTGTTGTGTATATTTCTATCCTCGTACTAATCCATTGTCTCATAATTTCGTCCATATAAATGTTAAAAAGTAGCGCGGACATTCTGTATCCTTAACTTAAGCCTAGATTTATTTTCTCTATTTTCTGGCGTTGTGCTCCATGTATTTGTATCTTTGTTCTTATAGATATTTTTAATAGTTTCTATTACGTGGAGTGAAATATCTCTTTTTTCCATAATTTTCCATAGTATTTGTTTTTAATCTTATCAAAAGCCTTAAATGTAATCTATAAATAAAAGATGCGTTTCTCTGTTGAATTCTCTATGTTTTTCTATCACTTGCTGTAGTATAATTATATTCTCTATGCAAGATCTTCCTACTCTGAAGCCACTTTCTTCTTCTAATAATATTACTTCTAATATTGGTTTTAGTAATTCCGTTATTAATTTTGTATATATTTTATACGTGGTGTTCAGTAAACATATGCCTCAGTAGTTTTAACATTTTGTTCTATCACCTTTTTTAAATATTGGTTTAACTATTGATGATTTCCATTTTTCAGGTAGAGTTTTACTGAGCCAACATTTATTTAGTAGATCGGAAAGTCTTGCTTTAAAATTCTTAGACGTATATTTTAATAACTCATTATTTGTTTCATCACTACCTGTAGTGGTGTTTCTGGTGTGTGTGTGTGTGTGTGTGTGTGTGTGTGTGTGTGTGTGTGTGTGTGTGTGTGTTTGTGTGTGTGTAGTGTTTAACGCCCGCTTTCACTACATACGTACCGCAGGCGATGACACTGATGATACATGAGATGAAGATGGAGCACCGGTGGAATGAGATGGCGGGGAAAACCGGAGATTCCAGAGAAAACCCAGCCCAGCACCGTGTTGTCCACCACAAATCTCACTTTGCGGTCGCCTGGGATCGAACCCGGGCCGCCTTGAGTGGTGTTTCTATGAAAGATGTTTCTATGAAAATTAAATATGTAGCTTGAATTATCTGGGAGTGTTCAATAAACTCCTCTTCATTTAAAAGGAGCATTCCTTGATTCTGAATATTCTTCAAACCTAGGAGATGAAAAGTTTGATACCACACAACAAATGTACTAAATGGCTATACAGACATTAATATTGCTTCGAGTACTTGAGTAATTTGTCCCATTTGTACTACTACTGCCGCTCGGAGTTACACTTAGATATTCGCTTTGCCATTTTCAAACTTCATACTTGAAGATTCCCTGTTGATTCAGGAGAGAGTAATTTTTGGTTATTAGCTTGATACCACTCCATTTATAAAAGCATGTAAACAACTGGCAGATTACATTACAGTAATTACTTTTTCCGTATTCATAATTCCATTGCTAAGCCATGTCTGGTTAAAGTGTTAGTGAGAAACTAAACTTGGCATGTTCCTTACTCTTCTTCACCCTAATAAACCTGGGTTCAGCCTCCGGATGCTAAGAATTCAAAATGAGTTGTGGGCAAAGTATCTCTTTTACGAGGGTGGTCTCAAAAGTTTCCGACCTCAAAATGAAGACGGCAGCTCTCGTAAATAAAGTCTAGTGGACTTCGTTGTTCATCTGTTGACAGTTACTCACCAAAGTTTCAACAATTCTCGATGCTCAGTTGTTATGTAACAGTCGTTTGATTGAGTTCATGTGAGTGTTTTTATCAAATGGACAAAATCGAGTATCGAGCTGTCATTAAATATGTGTTTTGAAAGGAAATACGCCTAGGCAAATCAAAGATGAGTTGGATTCTGTGTATGTGGACCCTGCACCATCATTTACCACAGTGAAATTTTGTATAGCTGATTTTAAACGTGGCTGTAAGAGCTTGGCACACGATAAACGATCTTGGCGTACAAAACCTGCAACTACCGAGGAAAACATCGCCAAAGTGCACTAAATGGTGCTAGACGAACGCCAAATTAAAGTGTGAGAGGTAGCAGAGGCTATGAACATGACAAAGGAACGTGTTTCTCACATAAATAAATCAACATTTAGATTTGAGAATGTGTACGCTCGTTGGGTGCCGCGTTTGCTCACGTTAGACCAAAAGCGTGTTCGAATGAACATTTCAAACGCTCTGTTGGCGCAGTTTATGCACAATAAATCCAAGTTTTGGCGCCGAATAATTACTGTAGATGAAACCTGGATACACCAATATACGCCCGAAACAAATGTATAGTCTAAACAGTGGACTACAAAGGGGGAACCGGATCCTAAAAATAAAGCAAAAACTGTCTTTCCAGCCGAGAAAGTAACAGCGACTGTCTCTTAGATAGCCATGGAGTTGTATTAATCAATTATCTTCATAAAGAGAAAGCATTACAGGAGAATACTGCGCATTATTACTTGACAAGGTGAAGGCAGAAGTTGCGGGCAAACAGCCAATTGGCAGAAAAATAAAATCCTGTTTCACCAAGACAACACCTCAGCGGTTGCAATGGCTAAAATCCACGAATTACGGTTTGAAATGCTAAACCATCCACCTTACTGACCAGATCTAGCTCCAAGCGACTTCTTTTTGCTCCCTCATCTAAAAATTGCGCTTGGAGGACAGAGACTTTCGTCAAATAAAGAGACAATCACATTCGTGAAGAATTATTTCCCACAGAAAATCGTCGAGTACTCTTTGGACGGGTTATAGAGATGGGAACAACGCTAGGAGAAGTGTGTAGAGTTACAAGGAGACTGTTGAAAAATGACGAGTACTATTTGGACGGGTTGCAGAGATGGGAGCATCGCTGGGAGAAGTGCGTAGAGTTACAAGGAGACTATGTTGAAAAACGCCGAGTACTATTTGCATGGGTTACAGAGATGGGAGCATCGCTGGGAGAAGTGTGTAGAGTTACAGGAAGACTATGTTGAAAAACGCCGAGTAATATATGGATGGGTTACGCAGATGGGAGCATCGCTGGGAGAAGTGTGTAGAGTTACTGGGAGACTATACTGAAAAACACCGAGTACTATTTGGACGGATTATAGAGATGAGTACATCGCTAGGAGAAGTGTGTAGAGTTACAAGAAGACTATGTTGAAGAACGTCGAGTACTATTTGGACGGGTTACAGAGATGGGAGCATCACTGGCAGAAGTGTGTAGAGTTACATGGAGACTATGTTGAAGAACGCCGAGTACTATTTGGACAGGTTACAGAGATGAGAGCATCACTGGGAGAAGTGTGTAGAGTTACAAGGAGACTATGTCGAAAAACGCCGAGTACTATTTGGACGTGTTACAGAGATGGGAGCATCGCTGGGAGAAGTGTGTAGAGTTACATGGAGACTATGTTGAAGAACGCCGAGTACTATTTGGACGGGTTACAGAGATGGGAGCATCACTGGGAGAAGTGTGTAGAGTTACATGGAGACTATGTTGAAGAACGCCGAGTACTATTTGGACGGGTTATAGAGATGGTAGCATCGCTAGGAGAAGTGTGTAGAGTTACAAGGAGACTATGTTGAAAATCGCCGAGTACTATTTGCACGGGTTATAGATATGGGAGTATCGGTGGGAGAAGTGTGTAGTTACAAGGAGGCTAAGTTGGAAAATGTAAAAAATGTCTGAAAAAATTATTTGGTTGGAAGCTTTTCAGACCACATATGTATAAAAGTATTTGCTGTTCATTCACACAGCAATTGTAACATATGTTCTTCCTGGAGCTTTATATAATGGTGTATAACAAATCAATATTCATTTTTCCACAGTCGAGCTTCTAAAGACATATCTGGAAATTCCTATCTAACTCCGTCTCCCCTCGTCCTTTTACATTTTCCAGCTTGTTTTACCTCTTTGTAAATACATGCGTAACACTGATGTGGGGTTATTTAACTGTTTGCTCAAGTGGAACTAATTGCATTAAATTTCCGCCTCGCTTTCCTAAACAGCTTCGCATTACAAATATTCCTTCTTACGAGCATATAATTAAATTAAAATATTTTAGAAGATACGATATCCACTCCTACTATTATGGTGAGCCATTTCAAAGTAATATATGTTAGTGTTTCCTGAAAGCTATGCAATCAATCATAATGAAACTTTTACCATTTATATATCCCTTCTTATAATTGAGAAGTCGTAATCAAATGATAAACAAGGGTAACAACTTTTGATATTCCAATAAACACAGCATTTTCAAAAATGTTAATGAATTTTCTTCTTTAGGTGTCCTTTTCTCCTAAACACTTAAAGCAACACATTTCAAACTTTGTAATCACTTTACAAAGATGCTATTAAACATAGCTGGTGAATCATTGGGACATTTTAATAAATAACAGCAATTATAAAAATAAATAATAATATATTCTTTATTTTTTAATATTTTATATAGGAAAATAATTTTTAAGAAATTTCATGAAAGTGTAACATATGAAGCTTTCACCTGCTGTTTAGAGCAGTATATTCTGAATATACACAAATGAGATGCGCCCATTACCGCACACCTAAGTTTTTTTCAAGATATAAAGAAAATGCAATGGAGATCAAGTAGCGTGTTACTATTATTTTGAAGCTAATAAGATACAGAAACATCATTAGTAATGAGCATTCATGAACGCCAGTCATATTGACTGTTCAAAACTAAAGTAAATATTAGTGATAACTGCACATGTCAAAAAGTGTTTCCCAGTACCGGACAGACGTAAATAAATACGCATTTATAAACAAAGTAAGATGAACTGCATAATAAATCAAAAGATAATTATTCTTATCTTAATGATTGTATTTTTAGATAAAATATTTTTATAACCTTCTCTAGAGATTATCGCAACAAAATAAAAATATCTTAGAACTAATGAAACATTTTTAAACACAGTGATTAGATTTATAAAAATCAATGTTCTCTTGCCCTATATATTCAATATGTGTCCAACTCTTGCACGATAAACACTGAACCCAAGCCTTGTCTCTGATTTCTAAGCAAATGATACACTCTGTTAGAACACTTCAATCCACACTGGCTTTGGTTCCAAAATTTAATTTTCTTTTAGTCTTTTAAGGCTCTTCACTATTTCCAGTTTCTGTTGGCACAGAGTTAGAGCTAGGTTCTCTATTTGTAGTTTTATTAATGTTAGCCTTGCGTCCCATTGCTATAGTTTGTTCTTCTGTTTTTGTCCCTTTTCCTGCAACATCAACTTATACAGAGTCGATGTTAATGTTTCAGCAATATATATTGCTACTCCCAGGCTCATTGATACTTCTATCACATTCTTTATTGCTTGTTTCATATTTTTTCTAACCATTTTCTTTTGTTTTTGAATGCCTATAATCTAATGTCAGTGCAAAACATTCCTGGTCCATATTCCTCACCGCAGTCTTCTCTCAGCACCCTCTCCCCTCCTCTTTTCACCTTCCATCCTAATTCTTGCTTCCTTAGACACTTCTTGCACTTGTTTTTCTGCACAGTCAAAATTTAAACCTTGTTCCACTCCAATTTTCCTAA
>CM060948.1:24169802-24216183 GCA_030765055.1 Mantis religiosa
ACGTGCTGGGGGTGGGGGCTACAGATAAATTACGTTTGTGTAAAGCACTTGGCTACAGATGTGACGCACGGAAACTGCTTCTGGCTATGACTTTGTAGATATCTGCTAACTATGAAGATCCGGCAAAATTTCTTAGTCTCTCAGCTGAAACTGCTTCATTTCTACGATTTATTTTATCATTTGCATCACCTGTTCCTCTTTCTACATCTGCTTTCATTTCAGTTATTCTGTTCCATTTTCTCCAGGACAATTTCTAATCTCGCATAAAATCAATATTATCACTTAAACAACTCTAGGTAGTTGCATTTGTTGTATCAAAAATTAAATGCTTGCTCTGCTTATAAGATAGTGAAAACTCTTTCCAATTTTAGCAGTTGAAATTTCTACTAACTTTACGTCAGTTGCCATTAAACTTTGCCGTGCGTTATTTTTCCGTTGATTATACCAGAAATTGTCGTATTCTTCGCAGAAATAAAAGAAATGATGAATTACGACCGAAACCATTGCATTCAGTAACTTTTAAGTCATTCAGAGCCTCTTGAATTAAAATTAAGCGTCATCTTCAGACCAAATATTTAAGCTGCAATAATATAAGAAAAGTACGCTTGGTTTGTTGTCACACGATGTTCTGTCTTCATGTCGGAGCCAGAAACGCACATTAGACACATCTATGGTACCATCATCACATGCCTCACTCAACTGGCGATGAGTTACAATAAGTGTCACACCACGAAAATGGAGAAAACGGATGATTACACGTTGTACTTGCAATGAAAACGTCGGCAATTTAAGTATAAAAAATAGTCCTAAATCTCGTCGCTGCCACTAGAGTTCAATGGACTGTACAGTGCTACCATCTCTGTCACGCATTCACAAAAAGTCCACGTGTGTTTTAAACAAAAAGCAGAAGTTCCTATCTGGTCCCAGTCCTGAAAAAATAGTTGTTATAACTTGAACGCACCTCATAAAATCTGGTGTTGATTAGACAACTCCCCACTCAACCGCATATGGATTGAGGTATTTTTAGAGCTGGCCGTGACCTTGCTCGGATGTGCGCGATGTGCTGATAAAGCGACACCAAAATTCGGACTAATTTCTGTTTCTTATAGTCTTGCCCCGCTGACATGTATCACTCCGCGTGCACTACCTTCCCCCTCACCCTAATTGGCTAATGCTTTCGCGCTATAGGCGATGCCTTCCCGTCACATTTAAACCTGCAGTAAACGTCATAATAATTGTCGGGAAGATAGATAAAATCATACAAATAAACAATATGAAGGCATGCAAATATACAAGTTTATAATGAAAATGAGCAAGTTGAAACTAAATAAATGAGCAATGAAACTGAAACAAGTTTATAATGAACGCTCTTCGGCCTTTTCCACTGGGACTTTTTAAACCAGCACACATACCTTGCAAAAATGCTTGTCTTTCAGTCTTAAAAGTCGTGTCACGCCATACTTGTCGTGTGTCCTTCATATACCCAAGTCTCCTCAAGGTGGTTTATTTTGCGATTTGTATCCCGGTACAGTCTGTTTGACCTTAAATAACGTCTTCGCCACACAGCAACATTGCCCATGAAATGGTAAGTTTTCCTGTTGTCTCAATTTCATGTCGCGATGTTCCTACGGATCTAACACACCTTTAAGTTCAGAGCACAGCTGTTCGACTTCTCTCACTCACAAAGACGGATTCTTCTCTGTGAGTGCATTAAACACATGCATTACAATTCTTCTTTCGCCGCTTTGTAAAGGTTTTACACTTGCGATGCTCCAGCGAAAAACTGGCGGCAAACTCTGCCATTATACATACAATAAGTACACGCGCAATAAACGATCAGTAAAATAATTTAGCTGTCGTACTCGGCACAACACACCTTCGAATGGCGATATATGACAAATCCAGTTCAAAACAAGGTCAGTGATAAAAATCATATAAACAGATATGTCACCACTATCGCTAAAGTACGTGCTATCGTGTCATATGCTTGAAAGTAAAGGAACCTCCTCTTTACTTCGTTTAAGAATTAACATGCACTTCAGAAAAATCAACTCTGTCGCGTAATATATTTAATTCAAACAGTTATGAAAATATAAATTTGACAATTCTCTTCCAACATATAAAGATATATTACCATGTTAAATAACGAACTAATTTTTACAGCACAACAGTCTATACTACAACAGCAGCCAATGAGAAGTGCTAAGGTCACGTGACCGTTAAGAGATATGGGACAAGCTTATGTGAAACAAGTATTAGTGGATTAGATGAGAGATGATAACCTTACACCCTCTTCTCTTACTAATAGACAAGTGGGCACGACCATTAACTACTGCCCAACATTACGTCACACGCCATGTGTAAAAAATACATCTGTACATGTCGTGTCACAAATTCGTGTATATATCATTGAGCCGTACCAGCCCAAATTTACTTTGGCTTATTGTACAAAATTAGGCGCTCTGAGGCCATAAGTTTTCCATCTCGAATTGTTCCCTCAACAAAATATACAGGTTTTTTATCACAATACAGGGTTTGTGGTAACAATTTAAGCCACAGATACAGCCACTTCCCGAAGGGGTACATGTGTGTTTCAGTGCTAACCTAAGGGATTTTCCCCATCACATTTTTAGTTCAAGCCCAACTTTATTCCTTTTTAATCGTTTCTATTTTTGTTTTTCCAATCCTTTATTGTGAACGATGTGGGATACAGTACTGGATAGCTCGTTATTATCGCTGTTAAATGTAATTATGCAAATTAAATGAACATATTTTAAACACGAACGTACCAATTGACATACCAACACCTGGGATATTATGTGTTTCAAATGGGATGCTGCTTGTCCTTGAGCGCTACTAGCTGAGCGGTGTTGTCGTAAGTGGTGTGTGACGAGCGCCAAACTAATGAATCTCTAATAAATAATATCGGCGCTAAGACAAAAATTCGATTTTGCAGAAATTGATTCACGAGGAATGTAGAGAGTAATGTATCTAACATAACCACAAAACCCCATATTTTTAGCTCAAATAGTTTTCTTAATACAAATAAATAAAGCTCTAATAATAATAATGCATCGCAACGTAAGCATTGTAATGGATATCATTATTGGTTGGCATATATGCGTGTACGTATTTTTGTAGTTACTCAGAACTGAAACGTTAGCGTTTGACATAACGTGATAAAAGAATTACTTTGAATAACCTAAGATGTTTGTTAAATTCGAGCGAGAACAAACAATATACTTCCCGCTGCTGTTTATGAATGCATGTAATCTCTATTTACTCTAGAGAGTTCAAAGCAGCATTATTCAGTTGTTCTTCCGTTTAAAAACAGGGAAAGTGTATCAGCTCGATCAGCTTGCAATTGAAATGAGACACGAGGTATTATAAACCTCCTTCCCCCTTACCAAAGCCAGAAAAGTCCAATTGAGTTAATGTGGGCTCAAATTATGTTATAAACAGAAATAATACTTTTAAACTGACTGATGCTGAACGACTTATTCACCAAGAAATTGACAATGTTACACAAAACTTGGAGTACTGCATGAGACATGCAGATTAACTACAAGAACACTACTTTTGGAAAGAAATAGCACGTGACGAGATTTTGGAGCCTATCATCATAAACTTGCAATACTCGGACGATGAGGACAGTGACAATGAGGAATTGTCTCTTAACGGAAATGACATTCATAGCTATGTGGTTGTGCCGCTGGCAGTTTCTTTGGAATGAAAAATAGCTAATTCATAAACTATAATTATTTTTAAACTATATATTTAAAACATGTGCGTCGTATAGGAATATCCATGTTGCAGCTTGTGATTTGAACAACTGCATTATTATAAAGCTTTGGAAAATTAAGTGTGCATTCCCTTACGTCTAGCGCCAATAAGACTCACAAGTGTGTAAGAGAGAGGGAAATATAGAAGAAGTGGGGGTAACGAGGTGGCAACGCTGAAGGCTCTAACTTATTCAATTCACTACATTCTTCCCATTTGAAACTCATAGTAGTATTTGTGACTTAGGAGAGATCTCCAATAAATATTTGTATAAATAATGTTTCATCCATTCTTTTTTAAGCAAAATGCGCAGGTAAACGAGTTACACTACTGAAGTAAGTTATTCTAATTTTCCCTCAACCAAAGCTACTCTGAGATTGATTTTGCATGTCTGTGTATAACGTAAATGCTTATTGCGAAATATAGGTCCAAAGTACAAGAGGTTCAGTTCTGTTGCCTCAATCGTCACACTTGGTGGTTGGTGAACCCCCTGTAGGCCATCAAAGTCTTTTCTGGTTTCCATTCCCTATTGGACACTCTGTATGCGTCAGCTTCGACCTGCTTAGATAACATAACGCTTAGGAAATTTGACTAAACGTGTGAAGTTTAATCAAAATGCAACGGAGGGAAGTAAAATAAATTCTAATTTTTTCAGGCAAGATTACTTTTTTCATTTGTCTTATGCTATAACTTGCGACTTTCTCCTCTATATTTATTTTCTTAATATCAGTAATCATGTGGGTTACTATGCTTAATTTGTCGTATATCAATTATTTAAATCACAACATTAAACTTCAAACTCAATTTCTCTCAGCTTAATGACTCCACTTCCACATTTTCACTTTTCGAATTAATGTAATAATATATTGTCGCGAACGCTTTTTTGAGGCGAGGCGGCGTGAGGGACGAGTCCAAAGAGATGGGCAGTGCAGTGCGGAGATAAAAGCTCGCCGAAATGGTGGGGGGGAAGAAGACGGATTTCTGGAGAGGTAGTCTTTCTTCTAGCGCCGTCTCGATTGAGAACATTCCGCAAGCTATAAATAAGAAACTCCCAGCTCATCAAGGAGACAGTTGTTAATAGAACTCGTGTGCGCGAACGGCTGTGTGAACTTTGTTTGTGGTCGATGACCTTGCAAGTTGCATTGTGTATGTTACGTAAATCTAGACTGTCAGTTTGACCAAAGTGTGTTTCTACGGAAATAAAGAGCAATTTTTAGTGTTTGAAACCTGGAATTTTTATTTCACGAACCCACAAAGTCACAATATAATATGAAATGATTCATTTGTAATTGAATATTGTGACGATCTAACTATGGATTGTGAAAGCTAAGGTTCACATGGCTAGGTCGTACACGGGGAATTACTCAGGGTAGGAAATGCATGCTTTACGAGAGGTTGGGACTTTCTATTAGGTTACCAAAACAACTACAAAAGTGTGGTCATGCTGATTAAATATAGGATTTACTTAATAATAATATTTACTACAAATAAGCAGCTTACAAAGGTGGCCATTGCGTCTATCCGAGCCAAAAGCTAGTCCAAGAGAGAGGGCGAGCAACTCGCTTATACAAACTTCTAACCAACAAGTCATGGAGTGGGGGAGTGACGTCACACGTACTACTGAAGTCACATCAACTATTATTAGTATTAATTAATACAGTCACTCGTGACATCATTTTCCATACTAAACTTTAAAGAAGTAAAATAAGCATTAGCATGTACGTAGAAATTATACTTCTGTTAAATAATTGCCCGCCTCTGTAGCATAAATAGTAGCGTGTCTGCCTCACGTTCAAGAGGTCTCGAGTTCAAATATGGGTCAGGGTGAGGCTTTTTCCGGAGTTTTCCCTTATCCTGAAAGACGAATGTCGGTAACTCTAAGCTCTATGGACCCTGAGCTTATTTCAGCATCATTTCACCCATTCCATTTATCGTCCAATATGACTTAACGTTAGGGGACGTAAATTACAAAAAATATATGTTTCATAATTAAAATTAAAAAATGTCTGCACAACATATTTATGTTTGTGGAGTAAGATCAAATGAATATTATCGAATAATAAAATAAATTTTGACTTCTAGCAGAATTTCATTTTTTGTATATCAAAAATAGATTATTTATAAACAAAAACTCTAATAACTCAAATGAGGATATGGCTCTCCAACTGCAGCTACTCGTAGATGTGATTTGAATACATGGTCCAATATTGCTAGAATATTACACTACAAATATGTATCACAACGAACTAGGTCAGTTTACTTCAGTCATATATGTTGGGACGCTTCCTCTTCAGTGAAACATTTGTTAGCGCACCACTCCTATCTCATTCAACTCAATCCAGCACTGCATCAGATGATTCTTCTTTTTTCTCTGATCAAATGCACACAGCAAGAGCTGTATACAATACTGAGAAGGAACCTAGTGAAATACACAAAATAATAGAATCAAACAAATATTCCAATTCTGAACTGATTGTATATCCCCTGGATTCTCTATCAGACACGTAAAGCACTAGAATATAGGCAAAGCAGGATATGCAAGGTAACCAATGTAAAAGGCGAGCGATTCTAACAAGTTCATTAGCAATTCTTCCAAGCCCTCTCAGCTCCAATTGTCGACTGTTGTTTTTCCCGATATGGATATCGTAGATATTTAGGTGCTGCCTTTATCATCTCAAGGTCGCTGGTTCAAATCCAGCTTCGATAGTCAATGTTTACCTGTGCTTAAAAGCCTCAGCAAATATGAGTAGACACTTATTTCACAATGAACATCTGTATTTCTGTTATAGTAGACATATATGCATATTGTAAACCTGTCATATGAAATAGAAATATTTCAATTTGATCTCAATTCTTTTCTATCACCCACAGTTTCCTCACAATGTAACTTCATTACAAACCAGAATATTAGCAGAACATGTTCTAGGAATGAAAAATAAATTAGTGTTACAATATGTACAAAGCTTTTATCGAAGTCTAAACAGGAAAATATCTCTAGTACGTAGTCTTATGTGTCCATTTTCTTATATTTCCTTTCTCTCTTCCCCTTAAACACTGTCTGTATTGTGAGAAGGTATACTTGAGAACTTTCTGTCATAACATTATTTATTGCTTCTAGATTGGGACCAGTCACTTTATAGCGTCCAGTGTCTCTCTTTTTGCGAGTAACTGATCCTGTATCTTGGAAATGTTTGATGTATCTATTCGTTTTAAAAGACATAAGAATACCAAAATTAATAGACACTTTAATTAAGCGCGAGAATAACAAAAATCATATCGTATACTGATAAAACGTAAGACATTTATGTTGTAAACAAAAGAATGTCAATTTGACGTTACCTGGACAGTTTTGACAACATTACGCTCCGAGGGACTTGTCTAAATGCTGAATAGCCTTGCATAAACTTCTCTATGCAGCGGTTTAATTTATATTTATATGTCGCACCAATTTTAATGCTGGTACGAAAGTAGCATTCAAACATGAAGACGCGGTGGTCTGTGTTCATATCCAGGGGAAGCTGGTTGTATTAGTTACCAGAGTAACCACAGTGAGAGCGCTGTAATTTGCTTACTGTTCCGAAAAAGTGACCGCTTCTTCTCCGTAGAGGGCACTATGGCTTCAAGATAGCCTCACCAGTCAACTATGAAGTCATTCTTGTTCTTTTAGACAACCGGAAATAACGAATAAAAATTAACACAGTGTATATTTCAGTTTGAACGTACGATGTACGACAAAGGCAGAGTTTACTTTCATGGTCTGGCTTTCATTCACGGTTTGGGGGAAATTGTGCTCCACCTCGAATTGGCGTCGACCAACCAATCGCTTGCCCGCCGCTGTATCGCACACGTTCTCTCGATGAATTATTCATAGAGAAATAATGTCGCGTTAGTTAGTGCGTACTGAGAACTTTGAGCAAGAGAAACTTAAGGAAAAACTTGAAGGCAAATGTACAGCACTTGGGGGAAGAACTCACGTCGCGAGGTTATGGCTCTCGCAAGGAACAAAGGAAACAGATACCAAGTGAAACTCTTTGTGCGTTCTTTGCACGTTCACAGATTGATAGAGTCTAAAGTTTGACAAGCTTCCCGCGACACAAAGAAGACCACTAGACCATGTATTGGTGCAGCAAGTGACTCGGAATGCTCGGGGTCTATGTCCGAAGACTAAGGCGTCATCTTAAACTTATTTGAGTGCAGAAATGGCTCCATGCAACTCCTAAGCATTTCCCATGTCACCAATACGACATGCAGGGTCCAGATTGAGCCTAAGGGACAGAGATCAGTATCCGTAGGAATGACTTACGAAGTTTCCGCATCTTTCCTTTCATCCACACCATTTGAACCACGGATCTTCTGGTTGCCGTCCAGCCGCTCTAACCCTTGAGCTACTATGGACAACGTGCCAACATGACATTAAATTCTCCAACTGACTCGTGTTTTTCCCGGTAAACCACTAGGAGTTCTCATAAGCACATAAGACAAACTACCTTAATGGCGACTTACAACGTGTAAGTACTTTAAGGCCCGGGTTTTATAGTTCGGACCTCTATTAGGTCAATTAATAAAAATTAATTGTTCTTTCACACTAGCCGTGTGTAGGTTAAAGTATGGAAACATAGTCAGACTGAAAAATTCCATGCCACAGCCGGGATTTTAACCACAGATGTTCTGGTTGCCGTCCAGCCACTCTATCCCTTGGCAAACTTGCCCTGATGACATTAAATTCTCCATCTGAATCGAAATGTTGATACACGAGCCTATTTCACAGGAGCAACAATAATAATAACCCACTGGAGTTAAAATTTTTACGTTACTAGAGAAACCTCGGGACGAACATTCGAGTCCCTCCCTGAATGGGAGTTGTTCGGATTGGGTTGGACTCGAGAGTGCAGCGTGTTCCCGAAACCCGTGGGAGATTGGGTACCTCTGGCCAGGCCTCGACCGCCCGGAGGTGGCAGAGGGTTGCCTAAAAGGTGCCGCGTACTAGCCTGCAGAGCTAGTAGAAGGTGTGTTACATCACCAGGCGGCCCCAACGAGGTTATTGTAGAAAGATATATGAAAACTTTAATTTAAAAAAAAAAAATATAGGATATTTCATCATCATCATCATCATCATTATCTTCAAGGATTGGGTCTTGTGACCCGTTCCGTTCTCTTCAAGAGCCTACTGATCCTTCCAGCGTAGAGCTGGGCGTCCCAAATCTCTCTTTCTCTTCGGCATATAATCTAAAACTCTTCATGGAAGTCGTTCCGCGTCCATTCTTAAAATATTATTTTTCCATTCATTTTTGTTCTTGTTTATTTTACTCCACAAATTAAAAATCCCACGCTCTTATCTTATTTTTTTCGTTTCTTACGTGGTCTATTCTTTTATAACCTGCCACGCTTCTCAAAAATCTCATCTCCGCCGATTCTAGCTGTTTGTCAGTGTCCATATTTCGGAACTGTATGTTAACGTTGGGACTGACATTATCTTATAAAACTTCATCTGTGTTTCCTTTCGTGTTTTCCTGTTCAGCGTTCTTATTATAGCTCCACACATTTGATTGAATCTGTTTAATTTTATCTCCATACCCTTGTTGTTATTTGCTACTGTGTAGCCTAGATAGTTAAAACTATTAACCTGTTCTATTATTTTATTGTTTATAACTATTTTTGCTCTTATTTTGTTCTTTCCTCTAAAAGCCATTACTTTAGTTTTGTGTTCTGAGATTGAAAGGTTATATGTTTCCGCTATGTTGTTTAAACTATATACTGCTCTTTGCACGTCATCTTCTGAGTGGGATATTATCACTTGATCATCAGCAAATAATACTGTATTTAAAATTATGTTTCCATTCAGTACATTTTGTTTTATATTTTGCTGCTATTCTTGTACCATATTATAAATATAGATATTAAAGAGTATAGGCGATAGATGGCATCCTTGTCGTACTCCTTTATTTATGTACACTGCTTCTGTTTTCCTTCCATTCTTTATTATTGTTATTGTAGTGTCTTTATAAATACCTTGTACAGTTCCTATTAAATTTGCTGGTATTCCACAATTTTCCATCGCTATCCAAAGTTTATCCCTTAAAATCGAGTTGAAGGCTTCAACATAGTTAACAAAAAGCATAAATGTGTCAATATTAAATTCTTTGTCTTTTTTCAATTAGTTATTGAATTATAAATATACTATCCGTGCATGTTCTTCCTTATCTAAATCCGTTTTGGGCCTCATGAAGCCGTGCTTCCACTATTGTACTTATTCTTCTTGAAACTATTTAAGCATATAGTTTATACACTGAGCACAGCAGACTAATTCCTCTGTAGTTGTCACATTTTTCTCTATCGCCTTTCTTAAAAATTGGTATCATCAACGCTGTATTCCATTCTTCAGTGATATGCCCATACCTCCAACAAAGATTAAAAATATCAAGCAATCTGCTATGTAAACACACAGGTGCATATTGTGACTTTATGGTTTCGTAGAATTAAAAGTCCAGTTTACCGAAATTCTAAATGTTCTTTATTTTCGTAGAAACACTCTTATAGATTACAGCAGCATTACGTTACGTACACCATCAGTCTACCAAGGTCGATCACAATAACAAACAGTGACAGCAGATTACATCACTAGCTCTCGTTACAATAACACTTCCAGCTGTCTCTCGTTTCACAACTGACTCACTTTGCGAGCCGTCACTTGCTTTAAATACCTAATTCTAGATTCGAGATATATCCGGAAGAATAAAGAAACCGAATAATCAAAATATTACCATAAATTTCCATTTATCTCAGTTTGTTTGTTTCGGTAGGTCTTATCTCAAGCGCTATGTTTATTTGCTTATGCAAGCTCGTTTTCTGAAACTTTATCCGCCGGCAGTTTTCTTATTTGGGCCGAAACTTTTATGCCTGTTGTCTTGACAATATTTTATGAGCTCCAAATTTAATTGATCACATCCAGCAGCTTTCTTAATTCTACTAAACTGCATTATGCTGTTAAATTCTTCGTGTGTTATGAATATTTTAGAAGTAAATTCAAGACACTTACTTAAGAAATCACATATGCTTAATTAAAACTCCAAAGGATGATCTATTATCTTTAATGAATTGTGAAAATGTTGTAAAATGACAAGTAAAAGTTTCAATGGTTCTTGAGCTAAGCACACCAGAAAACTGTCAGTTTAACATTGGAGAGATAGAATGTTCCCGGCTCCCGTTAAGGCTGAAATAATTAGAAATATAAACAATAATATGTGCATGGAAATTAATTATTCTTTCACACTGGCCGTGTGTAGGCTAAATTGTGGAAACGTAGAGTCAGACTGAAAAATTCAATGCCGTAGCCGGGATTTGAACCACGGATCTTCTGGTTTCCGTCCAGCCGCACTACCATTGTGCTACTATGGCCAACGTGCCGATATGACATTAATTTCTCCAACTGACTCGTATTTTTCAGTCTGACTCTACGTTTCCACAATATTTTTCAGTCTGACTCTACGTTTCCACAATTTAGCCTACACACGGCCAGTGTGAAAGAATAATTAATTTCCATTAATTAACCTAATAAAGGTTAACTATAAAGCCCGGGCCTTAAAGTACTTACATGTAGTAAGTCGCAATTAAGGTAATTGTCTCATGTGTTTATGAGAACTCCTAGTGGTTTACCGGGAAAATACGAGTCAGTTGGAGAATTTAATGTCATATCGGCACGTTGGCCATAGTAGCACAATGGTAGTGCGGCTGGACGGAAACCAGAAGATCCGTGGTTCAAATCCCGGCTATGGCATTGAATTTTTCAGTCTGACTCTACGTTTCCACAATAATATGTGCAGATTTCTATGTTGAGGTGTTCTGCAGAAAGTAATTCATCTCTAGATGTAGAATTTCACCATTTCAGGCCACATTGGTTTACTAAATCGGTATGCGGTCTGTTTGGAGTGAACGTCTATTTAAATAAATACATGCTTCCTCTAAGAATACGCATATACCCATAGATATATGAACTCAGGAAGTTTTTCAATCAAAAGTTTTGAACCTATTTAATAAAGCTTGCTTTATGGTCGCTGTTCGATTCTATAAACTCAAGTTGTTCTTACACTCATTCTTGTTTCTCCACGCTCTGTAAATACTTATGGCTTTGAGCTTTATAATTAGTTAGCGTTTCCTATCCCCTGCTCCAACTCCAAATTCTTGAAACTTCACTTTTTCCTCGTTAATTTTAAATGGGATTTACGAGTGTGCTCGCTCCGGCCATATTTTGTTTAGAAACTTGGGTCGTGCCAACAGAAGTTCGCTCACATCTGAAAACTTGCAGAGTCAAAACCCACGTAGCTTACAGCGTACAACCTACAAAAGAATGAAATCATAAAATATATTTGTGGTTTCTTACACACAATAATCTTAGACATTAATACGTGACAGATCTGGGGGAATTCTTTGTAACGCAATCATACAAATAGCTCTTCCCTACCAATGTTAAATTCGTGATCTTTAACTCTAAAGCTATGAAAACTATTAGCCCAAGGGATGCAGATGCATCTTTCCATGCAATAACTTTCTTTTATAAAGGAACATGCTGTAACTAGAAAGATAATCGTATTTTTTATTAATATTTATTACCAAATATACAGGGCGGTATGAAAAGTTTCCGACCTCAACATGAAGATGGCAGCACTCATAA
Organism: Mantis religiosa; assembly: GCA_030765055.1. NCBI lineage: Eukaryota > Metazoa > Arthropoda > Insecta > Mantodea > Mantidae > Mantis > Mantis religiosa. The sequence goes on from CM060948.1 coordinate 24,182,251, forward strand.
ATAAAAGCTAGTGAATTTCGTTCACTAATCTGTTGCAGTTACTCACAAACGTTTCAGGCATTTTAGACGCTCAGTTGCTATGCACCAGTCATTTGAGTGAGCTGATGAGAGTCTTTTTATGAAAATGGACAAAATCGAGTATCGAGCTGTCATTAAATATTTGTTTTAGAAAGGCAAAAGGCCTACGTAAATCAAAGATGAGTTGGATTCTGTGTATGGAGACTCTGTACCATCATTTACCACAGCGGAATTTAGGGCAGCTAAATTTAAACGTGGCCGTAAGAGCTTGGGAGACGATGAACGTTCGGGATGTCTACAAAGTACAACTAAAGACGAAAACATCGCCAAAGTTCACCAGATGGTGCTAGACAACCGTCAGATTAAAGTGAGAGAGATAACAGAGCCTATAAACATGTCAAAAGAACACGTTTGTCACATATTATATCAACATTTAGACATGAGAAAGATTTCCGCGCGTTGGGTGCCGCGTTTGCTCACGTTAGACCAAAAACGTGTTCGACTGAACATTTTCAACGCTGTGTTGGTAACGTTTAGACGCAATAAATGCGACTTTTGGCACCGATTAATTATTGTAGATGAAACTTGGATACACCATTGTACGCCCAAAACAAAAATACAGTACAAAAAATGGACTGCAAAGGGGGAATGGACTAAAAAACGCAAAAACTGTTTTTTCGGCTGGGGAAGTGGTGGCAACCGTTTTCTGGGATAGTCATGGAGTTGATTTAATCGATTATCTTCAAAAAGGAAAAGACATTACAGAGGCATACTACGCACCATTACCTGACAAGCTGAAGGCAGAACTTCCGGGGAAATGGCCACATCTGCTGGAAAAAAGGCCTGTTTCCTCAAGACAACGCACCGTCTCACACCTCAGCGGTTGCAATGGTGAAAATACACAAATTACGGTTTGAACTACTTGACCATCCGCCTTACTCACCAGATCTAGCCCTAAGCGACTTCTTTTTGTTCTCTCATATGAAAATTTCGCTCGGAAGATAGAGATTTTCGTCAAATGAAGAGGCAATCGCCTTCGTGAACAATTATTTCGCAGAGAAAAACGCCAAGTACTATTTGGACGGGTTACAGAGATGGGAACATCGCTGGGAGAAGTGTGTAGAGTTACGAGGAGACTATGTTGAAAAACGCCGAGTACTATTTGGACGTGTTACAGAGATGGGAACATCGCTGGGAGAAGTGTGTAGAGTTACAAGGAGACTATGTTGAAAAACGCCGAGTACTATTTGGACGGGTTACAGAGATGGGAGCATCGCTGGGAGAAGTGTGTAGAGTTACAAGGAGACTATGTTGAAAAACGCCGAGTACTATTTGGATGGGTTACAGAGATGGGAACATCGCTGGGAGAAGTGTGTAGAGTTACAAGGAGACTATGTTGAAAAACGCCGAGTACTATTTGGACGGGTTACAGAGATGAGAGCATCGCTGGGAGAAGTGTGTAGAGTTACATGGAGACTATGTTGAAAAACGCCGAGTACTATTTGGACAGGTTACAGAGATGGGAGCATCGCTGGGAGAAGTGTGTAGAGTTACAAGGAGACTATGTTGAAAAACACCGAGTACTATTTGGACGGGATACAGAGATGGGAACATCGCTGGGAGAATTGTGTAGAGTTACAAGGAGACTATGTTAAAAAGCGCCGAGTACTCTTTGGACGGGTTATAGAGATGGGAGCATCGCTGGGAGAAGTGTGTAGAGTTACAAGGAGACTATGTTGAAAAACACCGAGTACTATTTGGACGGGTTACAGAGATCGGGGCATCGCTGGGAGAAGTGTGTAGAGTTACAAGGAGACTATGTTAAAAAGCGCCGAGTACTCTTTGGACGGGTTATAGAGATTGGAGCATCGCTGGGAGAAGTGTGTAGAGTTACAAGGAGACTATGTTGAAAAAAACAATTCTAAAAGAGTGCCTTGCGTCTTTATGAGGTCGGAAGCTTTTCAAACCACCTGTATATTCCTTATAAAATTACCATGTTATTAACATTAAGTTACAGTCACGAAAGGGTTTTCTTTGATTCGAAAATTTAATTTAGCATTCTCAATTTTTTTAGCAGATGGTCATTTATGGCAGGAAATACACTGACTCTCATATATAATGGGACAAACTTTGCATTTCACTATGGAGTGCTCTATAAAGCAGGGTAGATTATGTATATCAATCTCAAGGTAGTTCTTGTATAAACCAAAACTCATATGCTATGAATATCCATTATAGAGTTCGAAAATGTGGCTAAACTAAGAGCTTCCCTTGTTTACATCAGGAGTTTACGACACAAAAAGAATCGGACAGCACAAATGAAATGCAATACAAATGAGTAGGTGAAGTCTGTCAATAGACAAAACAACATCGTAGAAGTACGTCAACTGTGCACCAAGAACAAGGCAAGAGCATAGTATGGGGTCCAGAGGTAAGTAGAGTACCTTTGAATAGAGACAATTAGTGATCTATCACTATGAAAAGAACAAAATATACCGGGGAATATCAGACATTGTGAATCTTAGCAAAAGTACAGTTAGTGACATAATTCACCGGTATAAGTGTGAAGACAGAATTGAATCTCGAGCAAAGCCAGGGTGACCAAAACATTTTATCGATAGGCAGGCGTCTTATATTATGCGGAAGATAAAAAGGAGTCCACGTATAAGTGCTCCGGTGATTTGTACTGAGATTCAGGAAGAACTGGCACTGACAGCTTAGAAACGGTCAGAAAGGTCATGCGTAGCCAGAAAAAAGAGCCATACACTTCCAGAAAAAATAAAAGGAAGTGATTACAATTTGCCAAAGACTTTGTTAACAAGACAGCCGATTGGTGGGACCATGTTATTGTTTGTGACGAAAGCAAATACAACCTTGCTGGTTCCGATGGCAGGGTGGATGTGTGGAGGAAACCAAACACGGAGCTGGAAGAGCGCAATTTACAAGGCGCAGTCAAACACGGCGGAGGGAGTGTAATGGTATGGGGCTGTATTTTCTCTACGGGAGTCGAAAAGCTCGCGTTCATAGACACAACCATGATCAAGGAAGTCTATCTTAGACTATTACAGCAAAATTTAAAACAAAGTGCAGAAATGATAGGCATTTTGGACAGCTTCTCATTTTATCAGGATAATGATCCGAATCATACGTCCCACATTATGCAGCTATGGTTACTTTATAACTATCCTCATGTACTGCATCCATCCCCTCAGTCCCCGGACCTTAATCCCATAGAAGCAGTATAGGATAAACTGGAGAATGCCATGCGGAAGACCCCATCGCCTCCAGGTAGCACTTGAAGGAGAGGTCGCAACGGGAATTGAGTGAAGGTTCTACGGCCTAACTGGAAACCTGGTTCACAGTTGGCCAAATAGGTTGCGAGGGAGAGTCGCATAGTACTAAGTCATATTTTGTATCACACTCAAGTTATGTCCGATTACTTTTGAGGGCCAAAAAATGCCATATTTCTTTTTAATTCTTAAAAAGCACGCATTATATAATTTGTGTGTGAAATAGCATTTATTTTCTTACAAGAACGAACCACTAACTGTCGATTATCATTAATTTCAATAAAATAGCACATCAAATGTTGATTTTCACTTTCTAAACGTAGTACTCTGCTTTGTCCGATAATTTCTGGGAGTCTCTGTACGTGGCCGGTGAGAGTTTACTTGACTAAACAGGCTTGGAACAGGGGGTATACTTTCAGGTATGACAAAATATCAAGTTATACAAAAGTCACTGCATAAGAAATACATGAGGAAGCTCTTTTCTAATAATTGTAATTTATAAAACATGTACAAATTCCGTACCTTATTTCGCAGTGCGAAATGTACCTATTGTTATTTTGTTTGTTATCTATCACTAAGCTCGGAGTAGAGCAGTACAGTTGTACTAGTTTGTGTACTCCCGGAGAAAAGCGTCTCAGCGTTATTATTATTTGAAATTAATTGTTATTTCCCAATAGCCCGTGTAGAAAAAGGTTTGGAATGGTGAAGTCAGACTGAAAAATTCAATCAGGATCTCCGCGTATTCGTCCGGTTGCTTTAACCACTGAGCTACCATGGCCAACATGCCAGCATGGCATTAAATTCACCAGCTTACTGAGAGTTTTCCCGGTAAACTGTTCATACACATATGAGATATCATACTGTCATGGCGAACTACAGTGCTGTAAGTACTTCATGTCTTGGACTTTATACTCAGACCACTGACGTCTGGAGTGTTGTTGCTGCATGACAATGTCAGACGAACCCAAGATCTCATCAGCTCTTTTGGATGGGAACAGATTCACCACCCACCGTACTGTCCAGACCTGGCACCGAGCGATTTTCACTTGTTCCGCTATCTAAAGGAGTTTCTCGGTGGTAAGCGCTTCCGCACAAATGACGAGATGGCACAGGCGGCAGACGTGTTTGACGTCGATATACTGAAGCTTGTAGAACGTTATGACAAATGTTTAAACAAATATGGCAACTATGTAGAAAAATAGAGAAAGATGTAAGCAATCTAATAAAAAATTGCAAATATTTATGGTAGTTTACTTTATAAATAGTTACGGACCTTACTTTACGAATAACCCTCGTAGCATCCCTATAGGATAGCGTGAAAAGTTAATGCAGATATGAAAATTGACATAGAGGTGATGTAAGCAGAGAGAGACAAGTATCCAGGGTCCATGACTCTGAATTTTAGTATTTTCTAGAAATAGGACTGCGGTGTAGAAAGTTCATTCATTAACATCTAGCACAGATGGAGCAAAGGTCATGTGGTCAGCTCATCATGTTACACTACCTTTCCCATAATTGGCATCATTAGGCTGGCAGAATCCACGCTGCCAACGGAGAGGACTTGCTTGTTATTAATAGTAACGTAAATGAGATACCTACCACATTGGAAACTAAATTGTTCCACACTTGCGGGACAACGTCTGCATTTGAACTCCGGATCTCCCGGTTTCCTTCCGATTGCTCTAACCACTGAGCTACCACAGCAACGTGCCAGCCAGACATTGCATTCCTTAGCGGTTAAACCACTACGACCCTTTTTAATTGTGGATTAACTTCGTTCTATCCAAATACATTATCGTACTTATAGTTGTGAGCAAGTGTAATGTTACATCACTTGAAGCGTGTGTTAGGGTCGAAGCGGTCCGTATAGGACCGGACCAATTATAATAATTCGCAATAATAATAATAATAATAATAATAATAATAATAATAATAATAATAATAATAATAATAATAATAATAATAATAATAATAATAATAATAATAATAATAATAATAATAATAATAATAATAATAATAATAATAATAATAATAATAATAATAATAATAATAATAATAATAATAATAATAATAATAATAATAATAATAATAATAATAATAATAATAATAATAATAATAATAATAATAATAATAATAATAATAATAATAATAATAATAATAATAATAATAATAATAATAATAATAATAATAATAATAATAATAATAATAATAATAATAATAATAATAATAATAATAATAATAATAATAATAATAATAATAATAATAATAATAATAATAATAATAATAATAATAATAATAATAATAATAATAATAATAATAATAATAATAATAATAATAATAATAATAATAATAATAATAATAATAATAATAATAATAATAATAATAATAATAATAATAATAATAATAATAATAATAATAATAATAATAATAATAATAATAATAATAATAATAATAATAATAATAATAATAATAATAATAATAATAATAATAATAATAATAATAATAATAATAATAATAATAATAATAATAATAATAATAATAATAATAATAATAATAATAATAATAATAATAATAATAATAATAATAATAATAATAATAATAATAATAATAATAATAATAATAATAATAATAATAATAATAATAATAATAATAATAATAATAATAATAATAATAATAATAATAATAATAATAATAATAATAATAATAATAATAATAATAATAATAATAATAATAATAATAATAATAATAATAATAATAATAATAATAATAATAATAATAATAATAATAATAATAATAATAATAATAATAATAATAATCCCAGGGATAGTTAAGTTATAATTAAAGATCATATTCGACATATGTAAGTAATACAGAAATGTTATTGAACCTCTTCAGACAGGTGCACATATTTGCAACCAACCGGAAACTATTAGCTATTGTATGATTTAGCTTGAGGCAGTTTGGGACGCCAGTTTGGCGGTACAAAGTTCTTTCATAGAATCTGGTTCATGCTCCACACAGCAGACCCTAGGATTATACAAGAAGTTGGGTAGACATTTCTCTCCCTGGTCGGAAAAGAGAATGCTAGTCGAAAAAACGTCCAAACTGAAAAATTTGAACGCTTATTGAACAGAGGATAAAAATCATCCAATGTCAAACTAATAACACGTCAGTGAGTTTTCAAATTTTGAAAAAATAGCAAGAGTGGGAGAGAAAATCATTATGGCAGAATTTGATAGTAGACGACAGAACACTCCGCAAACACTGCAAGGAACGCGCGTCAGCCATCAATGAATCTTCGAACAGTTACTTTTATTCGCGGATACAGGTTGCGTAAGGATTAGAAATGGGAGGTTAATAGAAGAGAAACAGAGGTGACAAGGAGATTTGATTATTTGGTGACAAGGTTGAGTTCAGATGGTATCTGGAAAGAACAAAAAAAGAGGTCTATGTCAGAAGGTAAGATGGCCATGAGGGTGATAAGCTCATGCTACAATAAACTGCTAGATATAAATGGCAAATGGTTGGAGAGGATTTATACGGCAGTATTAGAAAATAGAATGTTACATGGATCAGAGGTTTGGGGAATAGATGAGGCTTGGAGAGACACTGATAGAGTGCATATATCCTTTTGTAAATACATATTGGGATTACCAATAGCATCCCCTAATGGGGCAGCACAATTAGAACTGGGCAGGCATTCTGCTAAAATAAAATCTTGTCAAGGGCAATACAATATTTATACAGAATCACTAACTTTGAAGGTGGAAATATTATTAAAGAATGTTTTCATATTCAAAGGAGAAGTAACTGGGATGGGTCTTGGGCATATAAAATAAATGACGTGTTGAAGCAGATATGTATGGGTCATTCTTGGATAAATGCAGAGTATGGGTACAGAGGCTTCAGGAAAGAAGTTAAGATTAGAAGATATTGACAGACAAGACCTTTTTGCCAATACAAGTGACAAAAGTTCACTGAGATTATATAGAGAAATAAAAACAACCTGGGGGAGGGAAGGATATATAGATATATGTAGTAAGTTAGGGCGAGAAGGTTTTGCTTGGGCGAGAACAGGAGTGAGAAACTTGAAAGGTATAGGCAAAGAGAGGGAGCTAGATAAATGTCCATTTTGTGGAGAAGAGAATGCACACTTCCATTGTATATTATATTGTAGTCAAACAAAGATATGGAGAGAGCAGGCCTGGGTACGTAATTGGGACAATTAAGGGGCAAAGTAATAATTAGAAAAATTTTGTCAGTAAAAGGAGAAAAGAACAGGAGAAATATAGGGAATTATTTAGGGAAAGTTAAAGAGAGATGGTTAAGAACAATTAAGAAAAATGTTGAGTAGGACAGATGAAATGGCAAAATGTGTAAAAAAGGAGTAGAGGGCCTCCAATGCACAAAAGCCAAGGGTTAGGTGTATGGGGACCAAATTATTATTCAATGGTGGGCAACAAGGTAGGATTTTCAGGATTTAGGAACATATGGCGTTTTCCAATATGGAAAATATTTTATTTCCATTTGATGATGTAAAAGAACAGATGAGAAATAAATTGCCATTTACTAACTGTACCAAAAGAATTGTACATTTATTCGCGTGTAAGAAAGAGATAGCATACATTACACTCTGCACTGTTCACACCGAGGAACACGAAGTACAAGAAACTATACATATTATGGACAATTAAACTGATTCGCTCTCGAGACATTAGTGTATCTTCAAACACTTACATTTATTCGAGTGAGAGGAATAAACTACGATACATCACATTACAGACACGGGACACAACAGTTCTACAGAGTAGCGACATCACAGGTGACGAGCTCAACGAGAGATTAAGGAACATAGTAAACTGATATGTAAAACTGTCGCGGTATTTCTGTCAGAACTACACCACCTGTTAGAACGCACGCACACCCTGAACCCAGCTAAGAGAATGCATGCGGAGATACCCTACAGAAATCCCCGACCAAGTTCAATTCTCCCCAATCCTTAATCCTCGCCCGTCACAAAGGGGAGAACTCAGCATGATTTCACCGGCTAAACCACTTCAGGATGCTGTTCAATAAGAGTCATACATCAGTTCCATTTAAATATTAACAGACACATTATATAATAATCATAAAATAATAACCACTTTATCATACATACAAAACACATAATATTAAATGAGGAGGTCTTTTGTGTCGTTTTATTTTTAGTCTTCTATTTTGCGGTTGTGGAGGAGGGTGTAGGAAAATGTCTTGTATCAGTGGATATGGATGATTGGCAAGAGTTTGGTGACATCCATCACTTCTGGTATGTTCAGGACCCTGTGAAGTGTGGTGTTCCTAACATTTCAATGGGCAAATGTGCTCAATCTTAGGTATATGTTTTGTATTGACTTGTGACGCTGCAGCAGAAACCCATACGGAGCAACCATATTGCCTAATACGTTTGATTAGTGAGTTGTTATATGACATTGCGAGAGGCGATTTTGACTTTGTGGGTTCGTAGAATCAAAAGACCAAATTGCCGAAATTAAAACGTTCTTTATTTCTGTAGAAATACACTTGGTACACTTGCCGATCACACAGAATTACGTAGCGCACACAATAAAATCCACCAGTTCGTCTGTCCAGATCCATTCCACACTCACTACTTGGCACCTTGCCTTAAAACAATGAAACAACTCTCACTGACTCGTCCAATACCCGCCTCGGTAGCGTAGATGGTAAACGTATCTGCCTCACGTTCGAATCTCGGTCAGGGCGAGTTACCTGGATAAGGTTTTTTTCCGGGGTTTTCCCTTATCCTGAAAGACGAATGTCGGGTAACTCTAAGTTCCATGGACCCCGGACTCATTTGAGCATCATTTCACCCCTTTCATTCATCGTCCGATATGACTTAACGTTGGAGGACGTAAATTTAAAAAAAAATAACTCGTCCAATGCATCGCTTGTATACAAAAATTGTAGTATCTAAAAGTTTCCCAACTCAAGCAAGCATCATGGTCTTTCCAGAGGGCAGGAGGAGGGGAAAGAGACGGCCTAGTGACTTGTGGCTACTTCTCTCCCCACCCCGTCTCTTCGCGGCTCGTCATTAACGCTGCGCGTTGGCGTAGGCGTGGTTCTAACGCAATCCGTCTCCCACACCCACCGTTTCTCTCTCCCTCTCTTGTCAAGGCACCTCGCAACACTATGTTTGATTTGTTGGATTCGGTGTCTTATTCCTGAGAGAAGATATGTGGTGTGGAGATTCCAGCTTAGTTTACTGTCCAGTATGAGGCCGAGGTAACTGACTGAACGGTGGGTATAGCGACTGCTCCAATAACAATGGGATAATATGTAATCTGCTTTTTGTATGTAAAATATATTATTTGCTATTTCTATGGCAATAGGAGTTATCATAAAAGCTTTATTGCATCGTCCGTGTGTGCACAATTCAAGAGCTTCTCATCTAAATCCTAGCGCCCCCACACTCGAAAAAAAAGGTTTTGTGAAATATGCTTATTTTCTACATTAGATATTTTAGAATAAGTTTCCATAGTATTCTGTTTGCCTCCATTGTCAAAACTCATTTAAAATGTTCAATACTTTAACCCCCCTTTCAAACCAGGCATATCTGAATGTATAATACTTCTGAAGTTTTATGTTACATTTAGTTAAAATTGTTATTGATGTCCAATATGAAATGCGAACCGAAAATGATACAACTTTAGTTTTAAGAGTCAGTGTATGCAGCATATTTTGGAAGATGTTACTCAGTAAGTCTCATACCCTAAACGGCATCAGTAGTTTATGTCCCAGTATAGAAAATTCAAGATACGACAATTTTCTGCGCCAGAGACGCTAGTGTTGCATTAAACCATGTTAATACAATGGATTAAAATGGCTAAATGCGACACTAGCGCCCAAACGGAGCGGAAGCAGGTTGCGAACCCTCGTCCCAAGAACACGGCCAGGACTATTCGTTCGGAAGCACATGGCAAACGTGCTCTGGGACCAGGAAGGGATTGGCTCAGTCCCAAGCGGTACTGCAATTCACTGCACCAACGCCGCAATCAAAAATTGGGCCCTGGTGTTCTTAAACAACAAGACAATGCACGACCACATGTCAGACGCCAGACATATAAGAGCTTGGGTGACGATTGAATATTCGGGACGTCCAAGAACTCCAACTACGAACGAAAACATCGCAAGGTTAATCAAATTGTCTTAGATGTCTGCCGAATAAAATTGAGAGAGACAGCAGATGCTATGAAAGTATCAATACAACGTGTTTTTCACATACTAAATCAACATTTAGACATGAGAAACTGTCCGCGCGTTGTGTGCCACGTTTGCTCACGTTAGACCAAAAACGTGTTCGAATGAACATTTCCAGCGCTGTGTTGGAGCAGTTTAGGCGCAATAAATCTGAGTTTTGGCGCCCATTAATTACTTCGATGAAACTTGCACACACCCTTATACCCCCAAAACAAAAATACAGTCCAAACAGTGGACTGCAAAGGGGTAACTGGCTCCAAGCAAAATCAAAATCTCTTTTTTCGGCTAGGAAAGTGATCGTGACTGTTTTTGGCGCAATCATGGAGTTATCGACTTAATCTATTATCTTCAAAAAGTAAAAAACATTAGAGGAACATACTACGCGTCATTACTTGACAAGCTGGAGGCAGCACTTGGGGTAAAAGGGCCATATTTGCAGAAAAAGAGAATCCTGTTACACCAACACAACGCACCGTTTCACATCTCAGCGGTTGCAATGTCGAAAATGCACGCTGAGTAGTATTTGGACGTGCTACAGAGATGGGGACATCGCTAGGAATTGCTTGACCATCCGCCTTATTTACCAGATCTAGCGCCAAGCGACATCTGTTTGTTCCCTCATCTGAAAAGTCAGCTCGAAAGACAGATATTTTGGTCAAATGAAGAGGCAATCACCTTCGTGAACAACTATTTTGCAGAGAAAACCCCTGAGTAATAATTGGACGGGTTACAGAGATGGGAGCAAAGCTGGGAGAAGTGTGCAGAGTTTCAAGGACACTATGTGGAAAAACGCCGAGTACTATTTGGACGGGTTACAGAGATGGGAGCACCGCTAGGAGAAGTGTGTAGATTTACATGGAGACTATGTTGAAAAACGCCGAGTACTATTTCGACGTGTTACAGAGATGGGAGCATCGCTGGGAGAAGGGTGTAGAGCTACAAGGAGACTATGTTGAAAAACGCCAAGTACTATTTGGACGTGTTACAGAGATGGGAGCATCGCTGGGAGAAGGGTGTAGAGCTACAAGGACACTATGTTGAAAAACGCTGAGTACTATTTGGACGGCTTACAGAGATGGGAACATCGCTAGGAGAAGTGTGTAGAGTTACAAGAAGAATAAGTTGAAAAGCGTTGAATACTATTTGGACGTGCTACAGAGATAGGAACATCGCTAGGAGAAGTGTATAGAGTTACAAAAAGACTATGCTGAAAAACGCTGTGTACTTTTGGACGTGCTACAGAGATGGGAACATCGCTAGGAGAAGTGTGTAGTGTTACAAGGAGACTATGTTGCAGAACGCTGAGTAGTATTTGGACGTGCTACAGAGATGGGGACATCGCTAGGAGAAGTGTGTAGAGTTACAAGAAGACTATGTTGAAAAACACTGAGTACTATTTGGACGTGCTACAGAGATGGGAAAATTGCTAGAAGAAGTGTGTATATTTACAAGGAGACTATGTTGAAAAACGCCAAGTACTATTTGGACGGGTTACAGAGATGGGAGCATCACAGGGAGAAGTGTGTAGAGTTACAAGGAGACTATGTTGAAAAACGCCGATTTCTATTTGGACGGGTTACAGAGATGGGAGCATTGCTGGGAGAAGTGTGTAGAGTTAGTTACAAGGGGACTATGTTGAAAAACGCCGAGTACTTTTTGGACATGTTACAGAGATGGGAACATCGCTGGGAGAAGTGTGTAGAGTTACAAGGAGACTATGTTGAAAAACGCCGAGTACTATTTGGACGTGTTACAGAGATGGGAACATCGCTGGGAGAAGTGTGTGGAGTTACAAGGAGACTATGTTGAAAAACGCCAAGTACTATTTGGACGGGTTACAGAGATAGGAGCATCGCTGGGAGAAGTGTGTAGAGTTACACGGAGACTATGTTGAAAAACGCCGATTTCTATTTGGACGGGTTACAGAGATGGGAACATCGCTGGGAGAAGTGCGTAGAGTTACAAAGAGACTATGTTGAAAAACGCCGAGTACTATTTGGACGGATTACAGAGATGGGAACATCGCTGGGAGAAGTGTGTAGAGTTACCAGGAGACTATGTTGAAAAACGCCGAGTACTATTTGGACGTGTTACACAGATGAGAGCATCGCTGGGAGAAGTGTGTAGAGTTACAAGGAGACTATGCTGAAAAACGCCGAGTACTATTTGGACGGGTTACAGAGATGGGAGCATCGCTGAGAGAAGTATGTAGAGTTACAAGGAGACTATGCTGAAAAACGCCGAGTACTATTTGGACGTGTTACACAGATGAGAGCATCGCTGAGAGAAGTATGTAGAGTTACAAGGAGACTATGCTGAAAAACGCCGAGTACTATTTGGACGTGTTGCAGAGATGGGAACATCGCTGGGAGAAGTGTGTAGAGTTACAAGGAGACTATGTTGAAAAACGCCGAGTACTATTTGGACGTGTTGCAGAGATGGGAACATCGCTGGGAGAAGTGTGTAGAGTTACAAGGAGACTTTGTTGAAAAACGACGAGTACTATTTGGACGTGTTGCAGAGATGGGAACATCGCTGAGAGAAGTATGTAGAGTTACAAGGAGACTATGTTGAAAAACGACGAGTACTATTTGGACGTGTTGCAGAGATGGGAACATCGCTGGGAGAAGTGTGTAGAGTTACAAGGAGACTTTGTTGAAAAACGACGAGTACTATTTGGACGTGTTGCAGAGATGGGAACATCGCTGGGAGAAGTGTGTAGAGTTACAAGGAGACTATGTTGAAAAACGACGAGTACTATTTGGACGTGTTGCAGAGATGGGAACATCGCTGGGAGAAGTGTGTAGAGTTACAAGGAGACTATGTTGAAAAACGCCGAGTACTATTTGGACGTGTTGCAGAGATGGGAACATCGCTGAGAGAAGTATGTACAGTTACAAGGAGACTATGTTGAAAAACGACGAGTACTATTTGGACGTGTTGCAGAGATGGGAACATCGCTGGGAGAAGTGTGTAGAGTTACAAGGAGACTATGTTGAAAAACGCCGAGTACTATTTGGACGGGTTACAGAGATGGGAACATCGTTGGGAGAAGTGTGGAGAGTTACAAGGAGACTATGTTGAAAAACGCCGAGTACTATTTGGACGGATTACAGAGATGGGAGCATCGCTGGGTGAAGTGTGTAGAGTGACAAGGAGACTATGTTGAAAAACGTCGAGTACTATTTGGACGGATTACAGAGATGGGAACATCGCTGGGAGAAGCGTGTAGAGTTACAAGGAGACTATGTTGAAAAACGCCGAGTACTATTTGGACGGATTACAGAGATGGGAGCATCGCTGGGAGAAGTGTGTAGAGTGACAAGGAGACTATGTTGAAAAACGTCGAGTACTATTTGGACGGATTACAGAGATGGGAACATCGCTGGGAGAAGCGTGTAGAGTTACAAGGAGACTATGTTGAAAAACGCCGAGTACTATTTGGACGGATTACAGAGATGGGAGCATCGCTGGGAGAAGTGTGTAGAGTGACAAGGAGACTATGTTGAAAAACGTCGAGTACTATTTGGACGGATTACAGAGATGGGAGCATCGCTGGTAGAAGCGTGTAGAGTTACAAGGAGACTATGTTGAAAACCGCCGAGTAATTTTTGGACGTGTTACAGAGATGGGAGCATCGCTGGTAGAATTGTGTAGAGTTACATAGAGTTACTATGTTGAAAAATAAAATAATTAAAAACTACAGGTGGTATAGGGAAGTATCATAAGGGAAGATTGGGAAGGAAGAGAATACTTAATATGATATTCAGAATAATAAACGGAGAAGCAAATCTAAGAAGGTCAGATTGTTCTGAAGTGCAAGAAGAGTTGAAGAACATTTCTGAAAACCGGTGAGAGGCTAGAGAAGTTTGGAGAGTGGGAATATGAAGAATAAGAGTAGGTACATCAAAACACTGCCGTGATGTTGATGATACATGGTTTTAATACATGCTGACCTTGAGGCTGACATCATCGTATGTAAAGACCGGCTGCTAGTTCATCATTTCATTGAAGGAACAAGCCCATTAGCTCTCCATTTCCGTAACACAGCCGATCCATTATCACTTATTTGATTACACCGAAGGCTAATACAATAATGCTGTTTGCAACCTAGAACCAAGCGTCGTTCTGTGCCCTCTTGTACACCTAATCACAGCCATACCAAGTTTGCCCATCATGTTGCTTGTAGCAAATAGTAGTGGTTTGTCATGCCTTGGGTTTCGTAAGCTCCAATATTACAGTAATGTGCCAAAATGACGTGACCTGTATCAAGGTCAACTAAGTGTTACAACTGTTTGCTCTGAGAACAGTCTACAGGTGATCTCTGAACAGCCGCTAATCGCGATATATCAATTCTGAAATCGTATTGCTTGTATGTTTAATGAAGATTAGGTAAAACGTTACTTATTTAATATCCGGGTGTATAGATAGTATTAAATGTTATTGTTTAAGTTATTAGCAGTAGACACTCATCAACAGGCATTGGATCCCATACACCTTTAAAGGGATATGAAGTTTCCAGGGCTCGCAGTATATAACCGCTGACGTCATCCCGCTGACAACACGCAGGGATAGTCCGGTTCACAACGTGTAGCTTTAGTTTCATTACAACTACTGCTCGTCACGCAGGTAGATCAGACCCGGGGACAACACGCAGTGATAGTCCGGTTCACAACACGTAGCTTTAGTTTCATTACAACTACTGCTCGCCACGCAGGTAGATCAGACCCGGGGACAACACGCAGTGATAGTCCGGTTCACAACACGTAGCTTTAGTTTCATTACAACTACTGCTCGCCACGCAGGTAGATCAGACCCGGGGACAACACGCAGTGATAGTCCGGTTCAGAAAGCGTAGCTTTGGTTTCAGTACAACCACTTCTCATCACGCAGGTAGATCAGACCCGGGGACAACACGCAGGGATAGTCCAGTTCACAACACGTAGCTTTAGTTTCATTACAACTGCTGATCGTCACGCAGGTAGATCAGTACAGGTGACAACACGCACGGATAGTCCGGTTCACAACGTGTAGCTTTAGTTTTATTACAACTACTGCTCGTCACGCAGATAGATCAGTCCCGGGGACAACACGAAGCGATAGTCCGGTTCACAACGTGTAGCTTTAGTTTTATTACAACTACTGCTCGCCACGCAGGTAGATCAGACCCGGGGACAACACGCAGGGATAGTCCGGTTCACAACACGTAGCTTTAGTTTCACTACAACTACTGCTCGTCACGCAGGTAGATCAGACCCGGGGACAACACGCAGGGATAAACCAGTTCACAACGCGTAGCTTTAGTTTCATTACAACTACTCCTCACCACGCAGGCATTTCAGACCCGAGGACAACACGCAGGGATAGTCCGGTTCACAACGCGTAGCTTTAGTTCCATTACAACTACTGCACGCCACGCAGGTAGATCAGTCCCGGGGACAATTCGCAGGGATAAACCGGTTCACAACACGTATCTTTAGCTTCATTACAACTACTGCTCGCCACGCAGGTAGATCAGACCCGAAGCAACACGCAGGGATAGTCCGGTTCGTAACGTGTAGCTTTAGTTTCACTACAACTACTGCTCTTCACGCAGGTAGATCAGACACGGGGACAACACGCAGGGATAGTCCAGTTCACAACGCGTAGCTAAGGTTTAACTACAACTACTGCTCTTCACGCAGGTAGATCAGACCCGGGGACAACACGCAGGGATAGTCCGGTTCCCAACGCGTAGCTTTAGTTTCATTACAACTGCTGCTCGTCAGGCAGGTAGATCAGACCCGGGGACAACACGCAGGGATAGCCCGGTGCACAACGCGTAGCTTTAGTTCCATTACAACTACTGCTCTTCACGCAGGTAGATCAGACCCGGGGACAACACATAGGGATAGTCCGGTTCACAACGCGTTGCTTTAGCTTCATTACAACTACTGCTCTTCACGCAGGTAGATCAGACCCGGGGACAACACGCAGGGATAGTCCGGTTCACAACGTGTAGCTTTAGTTTCATTACAGCTACTGCTCACCACGCAGGTAAATCAGACCTGGGGACAAATTGCAGGGATAGTCCGGTTCACAACGTGTAGCTTTAGTTTCATTACAACTACTGCTCACCACGCAGGTAGATCGGACCCGGGGACAACACGCAGGGATAGTCCAATTCACAACGCGTAGCTTTAGTTTCATTACAACTACTGCTCACCACGCAGGTAGATCAGACCCGGGGACAACACGCAGGAATAGTCCGGTTCACAACGTGTAGCTTTAGTTTCATTACAACTACTGCTCGTCACGCAGCTAGATCAGTCCCGGGGCAACACGCAGGGATAGCCCGGTTCACAACGCGTTGCTTTAGCTTCATTACAACTACTGCTCTTCACGCAGGTAAATCAGACCCGGGGACAACACGCAGGGATAGTCCAGTTCACAACGCGTAGCTTTAGTTTCATTACAACTACTGCTCGTCACGCAGGTAGATCAGACCCGGGGACAACACGCAGGGATAGTCCGGTTCACAACGTGTAGCTTTAGTTTCATTACAACTACTGCTCGCCACGCAGGTAGATCAGTCCCGGGGACAAAACGCAGGGATAGTCCGGTTCACAACGTGTAGCTTTAGTTTCATTACAACTACTGCTTGTCACGCAGGTAGATCAGTCCCGGGGACAACACGCAGGGATAGTCCCGTTCACAACGCGTAGCTTTAGTTTCATTACAACTACTGCTCGTCACGCAGCTAGATCAGTCCCGGGGCAACACGCAGGGATAGCCCGGTTCACAACGCGTTGCTTTAGCTTCATTACAACTACTGCTCTTCACGCAGGTAAATCAGACCCGGGGACAACACGCAGGGATAGTCCAGTTCACAACGCGTAGCTTTAGTTTCATTACAACTACTGCTCGTCACGCAGGTAGATCAGACCCGGGGACAACGCGCAGGGATAGTCGGGTTCACAACGTGTAGCTTTAGTTTTATTACAACTACTGCTCGCCACGTAAGTAGATCAGACCCGGGGACAAAACGCAGGGATAAACCGGTTCACAACGCGTAGCTTTAGTTTCATTACAACTACTGCTCGTCACGCAGGTAGATCAGACCCGGGGACAACGCGCAGGGATAGTCGGGTTCACAACGTGTAGCTTTAGTTTTATTACAACTACTGCTCGCCACGTAAGTAGATCAGACCCGGGGACAACACGCAGGGATAGTCCAGTTCACAACGCGTAGCTTTAGTTTCATTACAACTACTGCTCGTCACGCAGGTAGATCAGACCCGGGGACAACGCGCAGGGATAGTTGGGTTCACAACGTGTAGCTTTAGTTTCATTACAACTACTGCTCGCCACGTAAGTAGATCAGACCCGGGGACAACACGCAGGGATAAACCGGTTCACAACGCGTAGCTTTAGTTTCATTACAACTACTGCTCGCCACGCAGGTAGATCAGTCCCGGGGACAATACGCAGGGATAAACCGGTTCACAACACGTATCTTTAGTTTCATTACAACTACTGCTCGCCGCGCAGATAGATCAGTCCTGGGGACAACACGCAGGGATAGTCCGGTTCACAACGCGTAGCTTTAGTTCCATTACAACTACTGCTCGCCACGCAGGGAGATCAGACCCGGGGCAACACGCAGGGATAGTCCGGTTCGTAGCGTGTAGCTTTAGATTCATTACAACTACTGCTCTTCACGCAGGTAGATCAGACCCGTGGACACCACGCAGGGATAGTCCAGATCACAACGCGTAGCTTTGGTTTCATTACAACTACTGCTCTTCACGCAGGTAGATCAGACCCGGGGACAACACGCAGGGATAGTCCAGTGCACACCGCGTAGCTTTAGTTCCATTACAACTACTGCTCTTCACGCAGGTAGATCAGACCCGGAGACAACACGCAGGGATAGTCCGGTTCACAACGCGTAGCTTTGGTTTCATTACAACTACTGCTCGCCACGCAGGTAGATCAGACCGGGGGACAACACGCAGGGATAGCCCGGTTCACAACGTGTAGCTTTAGTTTCATTACAACTACTGCTCGCCACGCAGGTAGATCAGACCCGGCGACAACACGCAGGGATATTCCGGTTCACAACGCGTAGCTTTGGTTTCATTACAACTACTACTCGTCACGCAGGTAGATCAGACCCGGGGACAACTCGCAGGGATAGCCCGGTACACAACTTGTAGCTTTAGTTTCATTACAACAACTGCTCGCCACGCAGGTAGATCAGACCCGGGGACAACACGCAGGGATAGTCCGGTCCACAACTTGTAGCTTTAGTTTCATTACAACTACAGCTCGTCACGCAGGTAGATCAGACCCGCAGACAACACGCAGGGATAGTCCGGTTCACAACGCGTAGCTTTAGTTCCATTGCAACTACTGCTCGCCACGCAGGTAGATCAGTCCCGGGGACAACACGCAGTGATAGTCCGGTTCAAAACGCGTAGTTTAGCTCCATTAAAACTACTGCTCGCCACGCAGGTAGATCAGTCCCGGGGACAACACGCAGGGATAGTCCGGTTCAAAACGCGTAGCTTTAGTCTCATTACAACTACTGCTCGCCACGCAGGTAGATCAGTCCCGGGGACAAAACGCAGGGATAGTCCGGTTCACAACGTGTAGCTTTAGTTTCATTACAACTACTGCTTGTCACGCAGGTAGATCAGTCCCGGGAACAACACGCAGGGATAGTCCCGTTCACAACGCGTTGCTTTAGCTTCATTACAACTACTGCTCTTCACGCAGGTAAATCAGACCCGGGGACAACACGCAGGGATAGTCCAGTTCACAACGCGTAGCTTTAGTTTCATTACAACTACTGCTCGTCACGCAGGTAGATCAGACCCGGGCACAACACGCAGGGATAGTCCGGTTCACAACGTGTAGCTTTAGTTTCATTACAACTACTGCTCGCCACGCAGGTAGATCCGTCCCGGGGACAAAACGCAGGGATAGTCCGGTTCACAACGTGTAGCTTTAGTTTCATTACAACTACTGCTTGTCACGCAGGTAGATCAGTCCCGGGGACAACACGCAGGGATAGTCCCGTTCACAACGTGTAGCTTTAGTTTTATTACAACTACTGCTCGCCACGCAGGTAGACCAGACCCGGGGACAACACGCAGGGATAAACCGGTTCACAACGCTTAGCTTTAGTTTCATTGCAACTACTGCTCACCAAGCAGGCAGATCAGACCCGGGGAAAACACGCAGGGATAGTCCGGTTCACAACGCGTAGCTTTAGTTCCATTACAACTACTGCTCACCACGCAGGTAGATCAGTCCCGGGGACAATACGCAGGGATAAACCGGTTCACAACACGTATCTTTAGTTTCATTACAACTACTGCTCGCCACGCAGATAGATCAGTCCTGGGGACAACACGCAGGGATAGTCCGGTTCACAACGTGTAGCTTTAGTTCCATTACAACTACTGCTCGCCACGCAGGTAGATCAGACCCGGGGCAACACGCAGGGATAGTCCGGTTCGTAACGTGTAGCTTTAGTTTCATTACAACTACTGCTCTTCACGCAGGTAGATCAGTCCCGGGGACAACACGCAGGGATAGTCCAGATCACAACGCGTAGCTTTGGTTTCATTACAACTACTGCTCTTCACGCAGGTAGATCAGACCCGGGGACAACACGCAGGGATAGTCCGGTGCACACCGCGTAGCTTTAGTTCCATTACAACTACTGCTCTTCACGCAGGTAGATCAGACCCGGGGACAACACGCAGGGGTATTCCGGTTCACAACGCGTAGCTTTGGTTTCATTGCAACCACTGCTCGCCACTCAGGTAGATCAGACCCGGGGACAACCCGCAGGGATAGCCCGGTTCACAACGTGTAGCTTTAGTTTCATTACAACTACTGCTCGCCACGCAGGTAGATCAGACCCGGGGATAACACGCAGGGATATTCCGGTTCACAACGCGTAGCTTTAGTTTCATTACAACTACTACTCGGCACGCAGGTAGATCAGACCCGGAGACAACACGCAGGGATAGCCCGGTTCACAACTTGTAGCTTTAGTTTCATTACAACAACTGCTCGCCACGCAGGTAGATCAGACCCGGGGACAACACGCAGGGATAGTCCGGTCCACAACGTGTAGCTTTAGTTTCATTACAACTACAGCTCGTCACGCAGGTAGATCAGACCCGGGGACAACACGCAGGGATAGTCCGGTTCACAACGCGTAGCTTTAGTTCCATTACAACTACTGCTCGCCACGCAGGTAGATCAGACCCGGGACAACACGCAGGGATAGTCCGGTTCACAACGTGTAGCTTTAGTTTCATTACAACTACTGCTCGTCACGCAGGTAGATCAGACCCGGGGACAACACGCAGGGATAGTTCGGTTCACAACGTGTAGCTTTAGTTTCATTACAACTACTGCTCACCACGCAGGTAGATCAGACCCGGGGACAACACGCAGGGATAGTCCGGTTCACAACGTGTAGCTTTAGTTTCATTACAACTACTGCTCACCACGCAGGTAGATCAGTCCCGGGGACAACACGCAGGGATAGTCCGGTTCACAACACGTATCTTTAGTTCAATTACAACTACTGCTCGCCACGCAGGTAGATCAGTCCCGGGGACAACACGCAGGGATAGTCCGGCTCACAACGCGTAGCTTTAGTTTCATTACAGCTACTGCTCGCCACGCAGGTTGATCAGACCCGGCGACAACACGCAGGGATAGTCCGGTTCACAACGTGTAGCTTTAGTTTCATTACAACTATTGCTCGCCACGCAGGTAGATCAGACCCCGGGACAACACGCAGTGATAGTCCGGTTCAAAACGCGTAGTTTAGTTCCATTACAACTACTGCTCGCCACGCAGGTAGATCAGACCCGGGGACAACACGCAGGGTGTCACGTTACATATGATATCTCGCGCCTGCCGATGTATGACACGTTGCTGTCCAGAAGACATGATTATATCTGAACAGAGTGTACATGCACTGGACTCGACGTGTATGTATTATTACTAGGGCCCGGATTTTGAGTAAAAGTCATATTTTTTCTGAGTAATCACAGACGATGCTTATTTGAAATTAAGTGCATTCTGGAACAAATACGTTAGATGATTTTATAGGTCATCAGAATGCATTTTTTCCAGATTTTTATAATAACACTTAGATGCATTTTCCGGTCATTTTCCTTCTTTTTCACGAATCTATTGGGCATGTTCATGTGTAGCCCACATTCGGGAGGCCCGGATTCGATTCCCCTGGCAGACCTGACCCTGACCCCTGACCTTGAGCTTTTTGGGTGGTTTTAAAATAATCTGTGATTAAAAGTTCAAAGTTGAAGATAACCATAGTGGTGTACTGCAACGCTAAGTTTTGGCTAGTGGATACAGTAACTTATTTTTTCATAAATATTAAAAGCAGAAGCATTATTAACCGTTTAATTTTGTGGCCAATGTTGTGGTTTTCTGTCCAAAAATGGTGTAAAACTGCAGATTTTTCTATTTTTTTCAACTTAATAATCCTCTGGTGTTCTTTTTGCCTGGTTAACAAGTTTCTCTGACCACTCTCACACCACTTAAAAACACAAATTTGTAATATAGAAAATTCACCTACCATCCATGGGCTTTTAGAAAATTGGAACGAATCTTCAAAAGACTAAACTTAAAACTAGCACCCCAAAACAAATTCAGTCTGAGGAACCTGCTAAATAAGCCACTGAAATATACAATCCCCAACAATTTGAAATCAGGAATTTATCAGATTAATTGTGAAACCTGTGAAAAGAGCTACATAGGAAAATCTAAGAGAAACTTGGCTCCGCTTTTCTAAACATATTTACTAGTGGCCTAGATCTCTCAGATTCTTCATTGTTGTGCATTACATCCAGTATGGAAAATGCACCCACAAATCACCAGTAGCATCTTGAGCGATGAAACCGTGTCACAGTTGTTCGAAGTGCCCTCCGTTTGCATCAGTACACTTTTGTAATCTGGTAACAAGAAAGTGTTGCACGGATTGATATTGCCGAACACGCAGCAGTAATACGATGTCGTCCATCCTCTACTGTCGTTGATGGTTCACTCTATCTTTCACTGTGCCCCAGAGAAAGAAGTCTAATAGCGTCAAGCCTGGGGACCAAGCTGACCAGCGCACAGGACCTCCCCGTTCTATCCACCTATTTGAAAACTTAGCATCCACAACGTCTCTGGGAACTTGTGCATAATGTGCGGAACATCCATCATGCTGGAATCACATTGATAGACCTCACGAGGAGTGGTAGAGTATGTTACAGAAATAATGTATATTTCAGAACGTATGAGGTTTAGAAATGTGAAACCAAGTGTGTTATCACTAATTGTAACTCTAATTTTCATTTTGCTAGAATAAGCATATATGTTCCATTTAAAAAACAACGAAACTTGATGTTGGAGGTCCTATTTGTTTACCTTTATGGATTGTGCATGTCTTTTCATTGTCTTTTTGTCATTTACGTCCTCCAACGTTAAGTCCTATCGGACGATGAATGCAATTGGTGAAATGATGCTCAAAGGAGTCCGGGGTCGATGGAGCTTAGAGTTACCCCACATTCGTCTTTTAGGATAAGGGAAAACCCTGGAAAAACCTTATCCAGGTAACTCACCCTGACCGAGATTCGAACTCGGGACCTCTTGAACGTGAAGCAGACACGCTACCATCTACGCTACTGAAGCGGGCTTTTCATTGTGTGAGCACCTGACATATGTGCATTGGTGGCCTAAAGGAATGTTCATATTTTGTTTCATTTCGGAGATATTTGAGGTCGCAGAGATAGGTGGAACACCCTGTATATCAAGTCTAAAGTAGTAGTGTTCACAAATAGAAAGGCAAATCAATCCCAAGGGAAATGGGACATGGCAGATGCACAGATGACAGGACAACCCAGCGCACTGGGCTCACAATGCAGATAGTCGGACTTATAACTGGCATACGGCACTTCTGTGATTCCTAGGAGCAAGAGAGGGAGGCTACCTCGTCCAAACGACGATGTGCACAAGCAAGGACTGCCTGATTTCCGTATCAATGGACAGAGCTCCAAGGAGAAATAAGAGGGTGAGTCAAATGAAAACCTTAAATTTGTAATAACAAATCGAGTTGGTAAGCGTGCTGCAAACAGCGTGCAGAAAGTCCTGTGGGTGGCAGCATAGTGCAGATGCACACATTCCGTAGCAGTGTCAGTATGAAGATAGCCGCCCCACTTGCGACTTGCATAAGGGTAAAACAGCGTTCTGTTGTTCGGCTTTTGCAGAGTGAAGGTGTGAAACCTA
The DNA here is from genome assembly GCA_030765055.1 of Mantis religiosa. NCBI lineage: Eukaryota > Metazoa > Arthropoda > Insecta > Mantodea > Mantidae > Mantis > Mantis religiosa. The sequence continues at coordinate 24,206,118 of CM060948.1, forward strand.
TTGTCACCCGAACGTCGGAACTCCCTATAGAACCGGCAGCAGCAGCAGAGGACGGTCGGCGTTTGCCACGCCCACTCGTTTGTCTTATAGCGGTAACGAGGGGTGGCTGGAAAAAGAACATCACTGCGCCGTCTCTTTCTGTTCCACCGGAGTTCTCGAACTTATGGATATTTCATCTAATCCAGAACCTTCCAGATTGGCCAGCTGACCCTATATAAGCAACACGTCGGGCTGGAAGCAGTCAGTCAGTTCTTGGCAAGCAGCGTAAGAGTGCAGTGCTAGTGTACGGATGAGAAGATTGTGTACGTGCATCGGAGGATTGTACGTAACTGCGAGAGCAAAGTGGAATTGTAACGGACGAACTGGTGAATCGTAGTTGTGTGCATTACGTAATTCAGTGTAATTGGCAAGTGTTCAACTGTAAGTCAGTGGACATAAATAACATTTTTGAGTGGTGTAATTGGACTTTTCATTTCACGAACCCACAAAGTCACACTACTGAAATTCATCGACGAATGAAGGTTCAGTACGGCGATGCATGTTTGTCACAGCAGCAAGTCTACGAATGCAGTAGGAAGTTCACAAATAGTGGGACTTCAGTGGAATATGCTACACGTCCAGGTCAGGCACAACGAGTTGTGACTCCAGAGAACATTGCAGCTGTGGGAGCCATAATGGAGGAAAACCGCCGAGTGACACTGAATGACATTGTAGCATGTTTACAGATTAGTCATTGGTCAGCACACCACATTGTGTATGATGTGCTCCAGTTTCTCAAAGTGCCTGCAAGATGGATGCAACGGCAGCTGACTCCTGAAATGAGAGAACGACGTGTTGATGCTTGTGAAGAACTTCTTCGGCACTTTGAAAGGGTAGATAGCTGCGTTCACTTCCACCAACCGGAAACGAAGAGAAGGAGCAATGAACTGCACCATCCCTCATCACCAAAACCAAAGAAGTTTCGAACAGAACCATTAGCAGGGAAGGTTATACTGACTCTCTTTTGGAACGAAAAAGACGTCATTTTGGAGCATTACATGCCTAAAGGGACCACTGTCACCAGAGCATCATACACAGATCTCTTAAAAAAATCATCTGCGGTGTGCAGTCGACACAAAACGACGTGGATTGCTGTCAGCAGGTGTCCCTTTGTAATATGACAATGCAAGGCCCCACACTGCCCGTACAATAGTTGCAACAATCGCAGACCTGCATTGTGAGTGTCTTCCTCATCCACCATCAGGGGCGGTTCCTCCATAAGTTTGCAGGTTTGCGCTACATCCACTGATTCTGAATATACAACAGGTGCATTTTGCACATTAAAGCTGTACTTGTTTGCATTGTTTTATATACAAACATGTTTCAATTACGCTTATCGTCTGTAGCTGCCCATGATCGCAGAATTTGAAACAAACAGTGATTAGCTGTAGGAGCCGCAGGTTTGCAGTGAAGAGTTAACCTAAGATTTCGCCAAAATGTAGGCTCTCTGAGGGGGTTGCGGGAAGGTGAAGAGATGGGAGGGGCTTCTTATACATTGCTTAAATGGAGGTTTATAAACCTAGCTCCTCCTACTCTTAGCAACGACTATAGCGTGACCTTCAGGCTTAGCTTCTGTGAGCTCTGCTTTTCGAACACAGGGAGAATTTAATTAAATGCATGGAGGTTATTCAGAAAGGAGAGCTCTGTTAAACAACAACGACACACTTGTTGAGGCTTCTGGGTTTATGGCTGCTTTGAAAGATTATAATTTTATATTCTGTCTGTCTTCTACAAGATCATGCCACATGTGGACATTTTGTACAATCAGCTGCAGAAACGAGAGTGCAATGCAACGTTTGCCATCGCCCTGCTAAACGCATTTAAAAGGGTAGTGCAAAAGGTAAGAAATAACGTGGATATCGAGTAACACGAAAAAACTGAAATTAAGAGGAGAAGAATAGAAGATCATGATGTGAAAAGAAGAGAAGCTCTTGAAGAATATGACATTATTCTTAGAGAAGCAAAGGACAGATTTAGCTTCACGGAACATCTGGTAGCCTCAACTTTGTTTCATCAAGAAAATTTCTAAGACATTTCCAGAGGATTCCCTTAGAGAAACAATAAGGTTCTATCCTTTTATCATTGGAACAAAAATTCGTAGGGAACTGACTGTAATTTACAGTCGAGAAGAATTTCGTGGAATGTCCGGCGCTTTGTGCTGCATGGACTTCATTAAGGAAAACAATTTATCTACTACATTCAGCGAATATGTCAAACTCCTCCGAGTACTGTTAACTATACCAATGTCTAGCGCTGAAGCAGAACGCTGTTCCTAAACTTTAAAAAGAGTAAAAACTTTTCTTAGGAACACAATGTCACAGGGCCGATTGTCAGCATTAGCAATGCTTTCAATTGAGAGAGAGTTTGTTATGAAGATCAGCGACTTCAACGTAAAAGTTATCGATAGATTCGCCAGGTCTAAGAAGAGTACAGCAGAGAATCTGTATAAATAGGTGAGTCATTACTACTGTGTATTTTATTTTTCATTTGTGCACCACAAATAATTTAACCTACCAGCCGCCACCATACTCACCAGACCTTGCCCCAGGTGATTTCCGTATGTTTGGACCACTCAAAGACGCAATGGGTGGAAAGAAGTTCCGTTCCGATGAAGAGGTACGCCACGCGGTGCCTGAGTAGTTGTACGGACTACCAAAATATTTTTTTTCTAAAGGCATTTATGCACTTTGTAAGCGTTGGAGGACCTGTATTGAGCATGGGGGAGATTATGTTGAAAACTAATACAGCTTTGTACCACTTCTGCACAATAAACAATATTTAAAAAAATATTGAAATTTTCATTTGACTCACCGTCGTATATACCTACAAGATCACGTCGGGAATCTTCCAGCTTAGTTTATTTCATCCAAAGAGCAAGAAAACTGGACAAAAGTGTTTGCCACCAACACAATAATAAGGCTTGCTGTCTATTCCCTGCAGAAGTTTGAAATTATACACTTGTAGGAAAAGAAGGCGGTGGATTTCAATCTAGTTTCCATCGGTATTTATGACCCGAGCTCTGCAACGCTTGTCGTCTTGAAGTGTTACATGCTGTCTGATAAATCACGTCTTGTTCTTTTCTCCATTTCCCATGCTCTCTTCCGCTTTCGATGGCAACGAGATATCTGCGGCTGCGCGCGACTATCTTTGTCCCAAGAATGAATGAAGAAACATGTAAATTCTGATGAAATCGCTTTGAGGTTGAATTTCAGTTGGTATTGTGAATGAGCTTTGCTTTATTTCAACTTTGTGTCTTACCAGATACTATTTCCTGTTCTACTGCAAGCTAGGCGACGTTTATTTGATGCAGTCGTCTTAATATTTTTCTTTATTTCTGTAAAATGGGGGTCATTCGATGAATTTAAAGCATTTTGTACTTACAGTGTGACCCAAGGAGTGAAAAATCCGCATAGATTAAGAACAAGTTATTCCTATATCTGTGACAGTTAAGTTATTCACGAGGCATCTTATGTAGGAAATATTTTCATTAAAAAATGAGTACCTGTTTTAAAATTTAACAAAGAGCACATTCAAATGCTTCTATCAGAATCATGGAGGAATAAATATATAGTAACGCCATATTTATCATCATCATCATCATCATCATCATCATCATCATCATCATCATCATCATTATTATTATTATTATTATTATTATTATTATTATTATTATTATTATTATTATTATTATTATTATTATTATTATTATTGTTATTATTATTATTATTATTATTATTATTATTATTATTATTATTATTATTATTATTATTATTATTATTATTATTATTATTATTATTATTATTATTATTATTATTATTATTATTATTATTATTATTATTATTATTATTATTATTATTATTATTATTATTATTATTATTAGTAGTAGTAGTAGTAGTAGTAGTAGTAGTAGTAGTAGTAGTAGTAGTAGTAGTAGTAGTAGTAGTAGTAGTAGTAGTAGTAGTAGTATTGTTGTTGCTGCTGCTGTTGTTGTTGTTGTGACTACTAAGGCTACGTAGAATTAAAAGTCTGGTTATCAGAAATTAAGAACAAGCTTTATTGCAGTGAACATACGTAAAATTGACCATCAGCTGCCTTCAAGGTGGACTCGGTGCTGCACCGTACGTAAACAAATGACAAATGAAAGCAGTCACTGCGGTACACTTCAAACGTCCACTGTCGCAATAACCATGACACACTAGTGCTTCTAATACTTTGCCGGTATTTATACCTCCAGTCATTGCTTTCAGAATGCCGTAGACCTTCCGAGAATATTCGCGGCGGCAAGAGAAAGACAGAAAATTCCGGAGCCTCGCTCTGTCTCTTTGTCTTGGCAAGCGTCCAGCACTCCTGCCCACGCGCCCGGCTTCAGCTTGTCGCGGCCACACAACAATGTCATCTATGACACTGCTCCCTCCTCAAGGTTGGTCGTCCATAGCAGCATCATCGTAAAGGGCCAGACGATCCAAGTGTACCACCAACAACTTTCGTAGGGGCGCCTTCTGAATACCGTAGACCACATCGTTAATCGTCTCTACCACCCGGTACGGTCCTTGCTATGATTGTTGAAGTTTTGGCAGCATCCCTTGGTCTGGGTAGGCAAGTACAACCACACCGGGTCACCTTGCTGGAACTCTTGGCTGTTGGCTTGTCTGTCGTACCGGGCCTTCATGCGGTCGCTCGCCATCCGGATGTTCTGACGAGTCACCTCATGCATTTCGTGGAGATGATCCACGAGGTTCTCCACATACTCGGTCGCTGGCTGTTTCGCTTCCAGTGGGGGGGGGTGGATGCTCACAAAAGCGAGATCTCAAGGGAGGCGTAGCTCTCGACCGAACATTAAGCTTGCTGGCGTCATCCCAGTGGCGTCGTGTGTTGACGAGCGGTAGGCCAGCAAGAACAGTGGCACCTTCACCTCCCAGTCTCGCTGATGGCTGGCCACGAACTTCCTCTTCTTCTAGGGTCTTGATGTACCTCTCGTCCGTGTCGTCCGACTGTGGATATAGAGGTGTTGTGCGGCTCTTCTTAACCCTATGTCTTTCCAGTGCCTTCTTCATCAGGTGGGAAACAAAATTGGTGCCCTGGTCGCTGTGGAGCTCTAACGGCACCCCGAAACGACAAAACAGTTGCTCCATGAGGCAGTCGGCAATTGTCTTTGCCTCCTGGTTGGGAATGACATACACCTCCGTCCACTTGGTGAAGTAGTCCACGATCAACATCAAATTCCAGCTTTCTCAGTCCGACACTGGAAATGATGCAGCTTTTTCGACAGCGATGCGTTTGCTGCATGTGACCCTAGGCTCCCAGTCTGGGGGCCGCGACTTGCCGTGCACACGTGACATTGACGGCACGGAGTCTCAGCCAGTGTTCAACAAACCCCTTGCTACCTGGCTAGGAGGAGCTAAATTCTTCAATGAGTGAACGCGAAAGAGGGAAGAAGAAGGGAGAGTTTGCTGCAAAACATAATTGGCGCGCTCACCTGATAGAGAAAGCTCTACAGCTGATATAACAGTGACAGAAGAAATGGTGGAAACAGCTGAAAGCATTGAGGAACAGTATGAAGTTCTAGCTGTAATAACTGAGTTAACTGGCATTATTGGAACGATACCAAGATGTTATTAGGAAACAAGCAAAATGTATACAGGTTGTTTCAAAATGACATCAAACGATTATAGCCGTTACGTAGTTTATAACTTAACTAGTCCGAAATTCGGTGTCGCAGCTTAGAAGTTCTCTTAGGTATAACTTTATGCAGCATTAAATATTATATGATTTTGTGATTAGGCAGCGCATTAACCACTGGTGTGCGAACCTCAAAATTGTTATTGGGACGCATCGGCCACGAAAACAATAACATTACCACTTGCTCATTAGATGGTAGCGTATCTGCCTCACGTTCGGAGCTCCCGAGTTCGAATCTCGGTCAGGGTGAGTTATCTGGATAAGGTTTCTTCCGGGATTTTCCCTTATCCTGATAGACGAATATTCAGATAACTCTAAGCTTCATGGACCCCGGACCCATTTGAGCATCATTTCACCCATTCGTTCATCGTCCGATATGACTTAAGGTTGGAGGACGTAAATTACCAAAAACAAAAACATTACTCCTTGCTCTTTATCAGTGACCCTAGCCTCACTTTCAGGTAATGAGGCAAAGGGCAGTTACTTGAGCAAAAGTCGACTACTAACTCGGACAGTTGAAGGTTGTTCTACAGTGTAAAACTACACATTCCGTCCTAACAGAGAGGATTTTGTGTGTACTTAGATAACAAATCCAAGCAATATGGAGCGTTATACAAACGCCGAAATGACGGATATGGTTTTGATGGATGGTAGAGTTGAAGGGAGCTCAACGAACGCACGATTAATTTAGTTTCATTAAAAATATGAATTGTAAAAATAGTTACATCAATGATAATATTTATTTGTTTAACTTCAGAGCATTTTGTTATGATCTTAATTGTACAATACTTTTAACCACTCACTGTAAATATCAACAACTTCCTTTTGAGTTACAAATGCTTTATTTATTATCAAACATGTGAAATAAAATGCTCGCCTCACTGTATAAGCCATTTAGTTTGAATTAATTTATCTACAATTATTTGATGTTATTTTCTGTTCTGTTTATCATTTAATGCTTCCATCCTCATCCTCGCTAATATTAACTTCGCTCTAAAAGGTATAAGTTGCATATGTCCACCAGCTTATTTGTCATCATGGACTGCTATAACGGAATTTTGGAACACGTTAAACATTCATAAGCAATAATTAAGCAATAGATTCTTTATTACGGTTTCATAAGCAAAGAAATTCTTAATAGTAGCAAGCTACTGTGGAGTATGAGGGTATGTTTACAAACAGTTACATCACGCGGCACGGCGTGTGACCTATACCTGCGAACTCCGACAGCGTGAGGCACGCGTCATTGTTCCTGTCACTGCCTAATCCACACTCATTCTGGAACATTTCAATGCGGCTCTTTTGGCGGTAAAAGCTATCTATATGTGTCAAATAAAGGCTGAGCAACTACTTCTATGGTCCGCCTCGCTAGCGTGATGGTAGCGTGTCTACCTAACGTTCAAGAGGTTCCGAGTTCGAATCTCGGCCAGGTTGAGTTACCTGGATAAGGTTTTCCCGGGATTTTCCCATATCCTTAAAGACGAATGTCGGGTAACTCCAAGCTCTATGGATCCTGAGTTCATTTGAGCATCATTTCACCCGATATGACTTAACATTGGAGGACGTACATTACAAAATAGGACTACTGTATTTTCAATTGGTGTCGTTTTGAAGCACCTGTATACAGACCTCGCTAAGTTATCACAATTAGTGGAGGAAATGAAAGTAGAAAATGTGAAATTAAGGACAGAAAATAAAATGCTAAGGAATTTAATTCCAAGAAACAGATATTGAGCTTTGCAGAAAGAGTACGGAAACCAAAAGTCCAGCTTTGTATAGAGCAAGTACAAAACAAAAGTACAGAAACGACACACAATCTTTGTGACGTCAGAAAAGGGGAAAACAACGAAAGAAGTACAAGAAATCATCACTAAACATGTCAAACCAGCACAGGAGAAGATCCGGATTAGCCCTCTGAGAACGACTGAAAGAAATGTGATAACTGAGACGGAGTCGGAGCAATATATGGATAAAATTCTTAAAAGCAAATGCTTGTCTGACAAAGAACTTAAAATGGAGAAACCGAGTAGGAAGAGGAATCCCCTAGTAATCATGTACGATATAATGGCAGGAGAAAAGGAAGATAATCCTAAAAAGGAACTTATATAAACAAAACTTTGACTACATGACTTGGGAGGAATTTGAAGGTAAAGTGAACTTTAAATTTAGGACCGACCCTAGAAATGGAGCAGTGGTACATTATGTGCTGGAGGTTGATCCCCAAATAGAACCGAAGAACGTACTTAGGCTTTCTATCAGTATTGGTAAAAGATTTTGTTGTATGAAATGTCAGGATTTAGGACGTATAGCCAAGTTTTGCAAAGAAGAAGATAATGTATGTTATCATTTCGGAGAAGCAGGACACAGCATGAATTATTGTAGAAATAAAGAAAATTGTAAAGTTTGTATTCCATGTTGTTTAAGGAAAAAGAAATGTGCAGGAGGTAAAGAATGCGGATCCTATAAGATGTTTTGGGATAGATTAGTAAATGGAACCTACTATGGATAGAGTTACATTTAAAATAACGAAAGAACAAAAGAATAAATATCCAAGCAGAATAAAAAGAGATAGAATAAGAGGACAAAACTGTAAGTAGAAATAAATACCTGAAGAAAAAGAAGGAAACTGCTACGCAGACAGAAGGAGATATAAATGCTGCACTCTCAGGGAAAGAGTTACAATTGCTGCACAAGTACAGTCCGGTGCACGGAAACTTTTCGATGAGGAACAGCTGTATAGGTTGGTAGGTGAATGGCACCACGCCCCCAGTTTAAACCCCTGTCAGCGATAGGAAGGCGTGCGCCTACCCATTGTTTCGCGATGGCGGAGGTGAGCCAAGAGCCTAGACAGTTTTAGCTACATTGAAACATATAATTCAGAATACGTCTCATCAGGCTTCAATTATTTCATCATATCCTCGTTCGATAAGCGCAATTACTTTCCATATTGTTTGCTCACTTCAAACGGCATGCATAGCATAGAGGACAATATATTTGAAAAGCTGCTTCATGTAACTTACCTCCTTGTTCTTTTCCCCGGTTTGGAGTTATGACATCAGACCAAGGGGCGATGGACACAGCAAGTAGGTGAATTTGACAATCGTTCCACTCAGTTTACTTTTCTCCTTACTCCTTCCCTTGCACTACGCACCTCGGCCACGCGTCTTGTTAATCGGTCATTGCTTGTGTTACTGGACTTTGATATAAACCAATAAGAGATTGGCACAGCCAGGTGTAGAACACGAATGGTCAAACAGTTATGCCAACATTATGTAGAGTAACACACCAAAAAATACCAATAGCATCGGCCGTGCACCAGACTGTACAGGAAGAACCCCATAAGAGTCTGTTACCGTTATATAAGATAGAGAAACAAGTTTGCAGAGATAATATAAAGAGAATAGAGGATAAGTTTGGTGAAACATTAACTGGTGAAAGTGTAGCCAAATAAGAGGAGGATTTATTTATTCATTTATTATCCAATTTTTTTATTCCTATTTTACCCAAAGGTATATTAGGAAGAGGAGGATCTAAAATAGTCTTAAAGAATTCCTAATCCGAAAAGTGCAACTGTAGGAAAATATGATGAAGAATATAGCTGTAATAAATGAACAAAAAGATAAGGAATCCCTCCCAAGGATATATATGAGGACTTTGAAATTAAGTTAAAATCAAATGGATTGGAAGAATTAAACACTTCACTGGCGGCATTGTCACATTGTTAGGACAATGCATCCACAAGAAGATGCCATAACATTTCCAGTCCCTTATGGCACAGGCCACGTGGAACTTAGAGCAGTAAATCTTCCGACAGAGATGGATCAATTACCGAATTTACTAAGTATAGCCTTTTTAAGAAGTAATTATGCTTTTTGATATAGACGAAATTTACAATCATTTTGTAAAATGCTTTGGATGATTTTCAACACAGTTGGCCTAATAGTTATGTGCATATTAGACAGGATAAACTCACAAGACCTAATAAACAAGTATGTCTCCAAACCAAAACAATAACAATAATGTGGGCAATAAAAGATTTTGTCAGCGAGATGAGCCCAGACATAAAAGATCTTCATCCAGGTATACATCTATACCAAGAACACCCAAAGAAACAAGGAAATATATATATATATAGTGACTTTGTGGGTTCGTGAAATGAAAAGTCCAATTACACCACTCAAAACTGTTCTTTATTTCCACCGACTTACAGTTTAATACTTGCCAATTACACGGAATTACGTAATGCACACAATTACAATTCACCAGTTCGTTTGTTACAATTCCACTGTACGGTCACAATTACGTAAATTCTTCCGTTGCACATACACAGTCTTCTCGTCCTTACACT